>VZUA01072864.1:14713-32384 GCA_013401035.1 Horornis vulcanius
GGAAGAAAAGGAACACTGGATAAGAAGATATTGGGCAAGTTCTCCAAAAGATGCCAGTGCCCCAGGATTGTCTGATGGCTGCTTGAAAGGAGGAGGAGTGCAATGAAAGGAACAGAAAGAGCTTCCTGCAGTCAGTCTCTAGGTACAGGAGAGTGAAATAAAATCAATGGCACTCCAAGCAGTTCAAACCATGAGTCAAAAACTCCTCTGAATCTCCCTGCTGAGATATCCCAGGGAAAACTTCTGGAAGTTGCACTCCCCAGCCAGAAAAAAACTTGCCAGAGGGAACTTTTCAAGGCCACAGGAGAGGGAAACAATGCAAGAGCTGCCCCAGAGAGCCAAGAAACAGCTGGGAACTCTGAGGTGACTCAGGACTGGCAGCACCAGCAGCAAAATGAACAATCTGCTCAATAAAGAAATGGTAAGAAGCAATTTTTTTCCCTCAATTGTTCATTATTTGTCTGTTTTGTATCACAAACCAGAAATTTCGACAATTTTGCCTATTTGGAAAGACATTAAGCTCCAGAAGGCTAAAGAGATTTATTCAGCAGACATCAGAAAGGATTTCTTAAATAATACCAAGCTCATTCCTTTCTACAAAGCTGAAAGATAATGACAGTGCTTCTGTAATCAACTTTTCAGAAATGTCTTGGTCAATCTGTGCTTGGGTTCTTCAGCTGATGGCAGCATTTATATGGAGACAAACAGCACAGCACAGTAAGAGGTGATGGCAAAGAAATTTGAAAAACAGCAAAAAAAAGGCAGCTATGAGGGAAAAAGAACTTTAGCTGAAGTGGGAACAGAGTCCAAGCCTTAAGGAAGTCAGAGAAAATGTCAAAAAGTACCCCAAAATTGAGCTAGAAATATAAAAATAACAGCAAGCACAAACTCAGCCCTACCTTGGCTGAACAGGCTGTGCACTTATCAAATGCCAGGCTGACTGGAAGAACATTATCAAATCTGGATAAAAATCCTCGGATCTAGAAGATGGAAAAAAAAGAAAAAAAAGTTACTATTTTAAACATTTCCATAATTCAAATTCAAAATTCAATTCCATAAAAAGAAGATCTATTGTGTTGTAACAGTCATTCCCAGTAAAACTGGTAGTAAGTTTATATTAAGCAAGTATTACTGCTTTTTTTTTTAATGTACAAATAATGGCCCAGGTGCCTAAATGCAGCATTATGTCACCAGAAATGGAGGCACAGCACCATCTGCAGTTGGCCTTTCCTCAATGCAAAGTTCCATCAAAAATAAAAAGCCATGGTGTGACCACTGAAACACATTTTTTCCCCATCTCTATAACCTGGAGTCTGAATATTTAACTGTGGTGCATTCCACAATTATGATTTTCATATGCTATTATTGACAGGCAATTTTAAAATTCCAGACCACTGTTTCTGCTATCAGAGGAAGCACTGAAAACACTCTGCAGCAGACTTTGATCACTTCAGTTGGGAACTCTTTGGAGTGATAAAAATCATCCTTTTTGTTCTGTTTATTACACTGAAGAGGTGTCACCAGGAACAGAACTTAAGTAACTCTGCAATACAAATAATACCTCAATTTTGAAATTTTAAAATTGAGTTTTTGAAAAACTGTAACACATTTGTGAGTGGAGTTTGGGTTGAGTTGAAGAAAAAAGTGCTGTATGGTAGCAAAACAATGTCAATATTTTGTGATAATAATAATAAATAGTAATTAAAACCAGCCAACTCACATATTAATTAGGAGTTGGCTGATTTGAATTGTTTTCAAACTCTGAAGAGATTTAAAAAGTGAACTTTAAGATGCTCTCATTGGCAGCTCTGCTGGAGAACAGAAAAGTCAGAAATTGCTTTATTCATGGAATTTCTGCTCCAAATTCCTGCTCAGTGGGTAGCAGGAATTTTGTGCCCATGAGTAGCACAATGCCAGGAACACCCTGCCTGGGCTGTGTGATGGATTAATATTATTTATATTTATTTTTTAATAAACATGGAGAGTCAGTTCTCTGGGGAATGGAATCAGCATTTTTTTTAAGGAGACAACATCTGTGATGATCAGTTCCCACCCCTTAAACAAAAGGTTTTGTCACAAATAATTTACCTGGTGAGGAACAAGCCCGAGAGAAGTGGGTGGTTCATTCATTCTGTCATCACTGCTGCTGGCCACAGCATAACCACTGCCAAAAACCCAACAGGCAAAATCAGAGCAAGGCAACACACTCAGAATTTCCAGTCAGCTTCCAGACACTTTGTTACAGCTTGGAATGAGGCAAGGAATCTACGTGGAAAATCTGTTCCACAGGAACCAAGATTCAGCAGGATAAATAGATATAAATCAGTCTGAGACTCATCTTCAGCTCTTAAGGGACTTTTTCCCTCCCAGGTTTTAAAGAGAACAAGCCTCACGTTCAAGGTGCAGAATTTCAGTGTAATTTCTGTGCCACACACACTGAGTTTTAAATAATATCTGCAACACAGGGCTGATCTTGAAGCCCTTCATGTGACACACAGCTCCTCATCACACCCAAACACTGGTCAGAAAAGGAAAGCCAAGATTGCTAACAGCAACATTTTCTTCTTTTGAAAGGTTCTTAATGCTTTTCTGTGGTTAAATTCAGAGAGAGAAGAGAAACTTAGGACTCGATGAAGCAGTTCCCTCAAACACTGCACGTGGCATTAATTTACAGGCATTACCCTTCACAGAATTGTCCTTCTTGAGATGTAATTCCTCCTCCTCCCTCAAGATTCTGCTAAATTTGTCTGATTTCTCAGAGAACACCTCAGAACAGCAGCAGTGCTCACCCTTCTGGATGCTGCAGGACAGAAACCATCAGCTCCACTGCCAGGGCTCCAGCCACCATGGCCAGTCCAGGCCGGCTGACCGTGCACTGCTGGTCCAGTGTCCGATCCCTGGTGGACTGCAAACACACACAGCTCTGAAGGGAAGCAAAAACAACTCCAAACTAAACACCTGCCCTGTGCAAAACACCTCCAGTGCTGTGCAATTCACATCTGCCATCTCCTAAATAAAAACCAGCTGTTTCTTTACCTCATGTACGTCAAGACAGTAAAGATCCCTTTATGAAACACCACTAAAAATTCGAGTGGCAACAAAAGGGAGACATAATCACCGTTTGCATAAGGTTCTACTCACATCCCCTGGTGCCACAACATCATTGCAGAAGTAGCAGCCCAGTTTATAGCCAGGGATATTTGAGAAGAGTGAGGATCCCAGCAGATCAGAAGAAGCAGAGGCGTTGCTGAAACGTGAATCACCAGATTCTTGCTGTTTTGGTTTCTTTAGGCCGTGTCTCATAACAACAAAAGTGTCAAATCCCAAGGCAGCATTGATGACCAACTGTGAACAATATAGAGAGAACAACAGATTTTAAGTGAGCCAAAAAGGGAGGGGAAATAAAAAAAACAAAACAAAGCAGCCTCGAGGTTTTTATTCAGTATAAATGCGACAAAGCCCAAAAAAATCCATCCTGTAGATGGATGAGCAACCCATTAACTGCATATTTACCACCTTAGCCATGAACAACAGAGTTTCTGAAAGGTGCAGAATTCCAGATGTCAAGCACTTAGGAAAAAAAACAAACCCCAAATAAAAGTCATTTTCAGGAAGTCACAAACCCTCGTCTCTTCCTGTGCCTTTCAGGGCAATCTGATCCCAATGAATGACTCCCTGCAGTTGTTACACAAACTTGTGACAAAAAAGCAACAACTTCAAGCAATGAAATGCCATCTGTTATCCAAACCAATTTCTGCTCAGTAAGGAAAGCAATTAATGATCACTTATGGGCTTCATCTGCATCTGCTCAGTCACATGGGGAGCAGGAGCAGCTGTGCTGCACAATTCCTCTGTCCTCATTTCCCCCTTTCTCCCCACTTCGTGGCAAGTGCACAGAGGAATCTGAAGCACAATATCAACACAATCATGACTGCAGCCAGTCAAATATAAAGGAAGATGCCCTGCTCCATCTGCAGATTTCCTTGATAGAAGTTCTGGTGCAGCACTTCCTCATTTTCCATTCTTCTAGCCAGGAATTATTTAAAAGGAGAACTCTGAGGGAAGCTCTCTCAAGAATTAGTCATTTTAATCAAGCAAGCTTTGAGTTTCATCATCAGTATTTCCAATTATCTCTGCATATTCTCTTTCAGTCTTGGAGTAGTTTATTTTTCCTCAGTGCTGAAGTGGAATCCTGCTGTTGAATCTATCCAGGGCTACAGCAATTAAAAGATTGCATCTTCTCACTGCATCTACCAGTAAAACCTGAATATGGTGCTTCACTTCCAAAATATGAGAAAGATCTGGTATTAGCAGAAATTAATTATATTGTTAAACAATTCCCACTGCAATCAACTGTTCCTATCTTCTCAGTTTATTGGCAGGTAACTATTTCACTCTGATTGAGCCTTAATTATCATCTGGTTTTGATAAAGAGACAATGGAAAAGCACAAGAGACAAATGGAAAAGTATCTTTTGGCATGGATTAACAAAAAAACAGCAAATTTTCACAAGTTCCAGTGCTCAGCAGGAGCAGAGATTGAACATCCCCATGAGGATTTAGCCTTGGAGGGTTGGTTTGTCTGAGGTTTTGGGGAAGGAATGGCAAAGATCACCAAGGCACCTGAATGATGAAGTGAGGATGACTCTTAGTGCTGCCCACGGGGCTGGCTTTGTGCATTTTACACAAATCATCACTCACCACGTTCTTTCTTTTCTCTGTGCCTTTTTGAGACCTTCAGGACCCAGCTGTGCAGTGCTTGAGATCTGCAGGTGCCACACAAAATCACATTTGAAGCAGAGCTCTCGCTGAGTGTTTACCAACATAAAACACTCAGCATTTGTTTGGACACCTCGAGATTTCCCTGCTGTGTTTTTTTTTCCAGGGACAGAGAATTCCATCTCCTCAGATCAAAGTGATGTTATCAAATCAACCAGCTGTGATGCAGACACACTGCACCACCGAGTAACAGAGAAATGTCACAAAAAAGTTTCAAAATTTATCCTCAAAATTAGTTGAATGCTGCAAGAAAAAGGTAGAGAGGGGCACTGCTGGCTAAGAAAACGTGGGAGGGAAGTTTAGGAGATCATAAAGCCACTCTATCCTGATTGAACCAGACAGGATTCATGGAGAATATACACATAAAACTCCAAATATTGCTGAAAATCCCCAACCTTCAAACACATGGAAGAGCAGGCTGGCCATGGCACTTCCCAGTTCAACACCCAGCTTTGCACATTTGCTCTTTTTGTCATTTCTGTTTTCAAACAGCTGAAATACTGCTGAAAGACCAGAGGTGCAAGCTGCAGAAAGGCCAGGAGGACTAAGGAGGAACTGATGAAGTTATGAAGTTACACACACTCACACCTGAGGTTATAATTCAGTGAAGCCCTCACCAAAGGGACACTGATCTCCCCACTGGCAAAGAGAAGTTCATTTGAGCTATAAAGAAATAAAAGTCCATTGTTCAGGGCCAGAAATGCATTTAAAAAGAAGGAAGAATGAAAGGAAGGGCAATAAATGATGAGTACAGTACCTTCCTCTTGCTGGCTGCAATGACAGCAGGCAGCCAGCGACTCTCCCGAGTGTCCATCAGCAGGAAAACAACATCGTGGGCATCAATGAGCTCCTCCAGCTTGGCCACATCCCTCTGAGCCTGGGCCATTGTCACCTCAGAGAAATTCACTGGGTGGCCTGGCATGGGGATGCTCATGTTGTGACCTTCGGAGCTCTGGAGGGAGGCAGACAGAAAATCACGAGTTCGGGAGGGAAGCTTGTGAATTGGTGTGAAATTCAAATAAATCAGAGTCCAAATTCAATTCCTGTTTGGCAGAATGGCAGCTCTGCTCTTTCCACCTCTCTGTGTGGCAGTGCTGTGCACTGAAGCACAGTGCTGGAGTCTTTCAGTCTGTATTTATGCAGAACAGACTCAGAAAGTCTTAGCAGGCCTCACAAATCACTACAAGAACAGAGAGGAACTGCTCCTGATGCCAGGGTTACAAACATCACCCAAAGCCAAGCAGCCACATTTACACTTGATTATGATCTGTGATTAAAACTTGTGTCCTGGATTCTCTTTCCAGCCCCTTCACACACCATTTTAACAGCTGCAGTTTGTATTTTTGCTGCTGGACACTGACTCAGCCCCAGTCCCAGTGCAGTATCTCACACTCTGCTCTTTATTTTCAGCTCCTGAGGAGAAGAACAGCCTCAGGTATTTCCCTGTAATTCCCCAGCCATGTGGGAACCTGAGACAGCAAAAAGCACTTCTCATTCTTGTCACTGCTGGAGGAGTTTGTCCCTGTGGCAGAAACATTTCCCTCTTCCAGCCCCTTACTTGGGCAGGACAGAAATATTGAGCCAAATAGGCATCTACACAATGCATGCACAATGCAAACCATGAATTCACTCCTTTGGAAATGTGTCAGCACAATCTGCCAGCCATCTGCTGCAAGGGAAGGATGGAGCCCTCATTTATCTTACAGAAGAACAAGCCTTGCCAAAGCCTCCCTGCTTGGCACTGCAGGAAAAAATTAAAAACCAAAATGTAAAAAACCTGGATGAACCCAGCCTGAAATTCCATGGGAAGAGAGGAAAGGAAGGCTGGTGGAATGAGCTTTTGCACAGAGCAATTAATTACCAGCACAGCTCATAAATCCAGGTGAGCCAAATAACCAGAAAGGTGAATATCCATAAATATCCCTGAGGATAAAAGGAACCAGGCCCATTTAGCAGCTTGGAGAAATCACTGTGGGTAATATCTGCATTAACCATACCAAAAGATACACCTTTTTTTTTTTCCCTCTGTACCATCAGCACAGACATCAGGAAATTACTGATTACAGGCTTTAATTTCAGTGTCATTATCTCCTCCAAAAGGTTGTGGTAGGGAATACAAAACTTAATCCATGCTGTGCCTGAGTGAAGTGTTCATGGGTAACTCATCAAGCCTGTGCTGCAAAGTGCTGATTGATTAGATCAGCTCAACTGACACTGCTGGTGACTTAGGAGGGCAATTTTTGTTTAATAAATTAAAATAAGCTGAACATTAGCTGCAGTCAAAAATGGTCAATGTGGTTATAAACACTAAAATCCTGGCAGAATTCCAAAAAAAAAAAAAAAGCTCAATCCAGGTATTGTAGCTGTAGGAATACAGACAAGTCTGGCAGCTTCAGCAATTTTATTTGAATATCTGTCCCTCAAAAAATCAGGGAGCAGTCACCAGCCAAAGTGGCTGAGGTGCACTTTAGCAGCCAAACAATGGCAAAAAGAGCTCAAAAGGGCACACTGCTATTATTTCAAGGAGGAGTAAATGTCCATATATATCCCCAAAGAAAGATCTTGCTCATTCCAGAGAATCCCAAAATCTCAGGAATCCAAGAAAAGTTTTAAAAAGCCTTCAAATTATCCAAAATATTTAGTTACCATCTCATAAAATATTAAAATGATATTAAAAAGGGGGGGGGCTATATGTTGTTCCCTGTGCTGGAAGTTAAAAACTAAGCTATTATCTTCTAATGTACAAAATCAATTCAGAGAAGATTGCAAATTTGGGGTCTAAAACAATAGGAAATCTCAAAAACACATTTATTACTTCCCTCAAGACCTGCTCCCAAGTTAATATCTCTGACCTGGAATTATTCATATTTCCTTAGGACACCCTAGACAGGAAAAAGTCACTTCACTACCAATAAGCTACAAGATGACTCAAAAGATCCTTAATTATATTTCATTACCCCAAATATTTCCCTCAATAAAGTTACCAGGAGGAGAGATTTGAAATAAAATCAGTAACCAACAGAGCACCTGTGCCGTGTTTTTAACACATTACGAGAACTTGAAATAGCAATTGAAAGTCAATTTAAAATAGCAATTAAAAGGTTTGGTTGGTTTTTTTTGTTTTTTTTAATGATGTTAACATGAAAATAATGATCTTACCACTCCTGGGAAGATTTTCTGCAGCCTGTCTGCTGCTGCCAGAGCCTTGGGCTTGCCCCCACTCAGGCAATCCTCGAACTCGTAGAGCGGCTGCCGCACGGGGTTGGAGTAGGAGATCTTTGCATTGTCCACAAAAGTGATTTTCCTCACCCCCCAGCCCTAAAGGAGAACAGAATTTAATAAAGATAATTGCAACAGCCTTGGGGAATCTTTTTGAGGGATGCCACACGCTCAAGGTTGAGTTTTGTCCGGTTTTTTTAAGCTACAAAAGCTTTTGTGGTTCTTCGAAGCAATGGAAATAAGGGAATAAAAATTTTGGTTGGTCCAAATATAGGATTTAACAGAAATCCCTCAAACCCTGCTGAATTCAGTGCAATGGGCTGAACATCCCTGAAAGGAATTATCAGCACAGTTATTTCAAGTGGTTCACTGTGATTTTTCAGCTTGTTAATTTGTTCCAGAATTTCTTCTTTAATATAAATCCAAAATATTCTGCCAAGGTTCCCTTACTATCTCATATTAGCAGAGCATTAGTTTTTATTTCCATTAACTACAGCTCTCACCCCTTCCCTGCAATTTATAACTAATGTGCAATCTGTGTGTTTTGATGCAGAGAATGCAATTTGTCTCCGATGCATCACGGCAGCTGGACAAAAAAAATAAAGAAATACAGAATTTATGAGAAACAGGAGATAATTTGTAAGGTTCAAGGATTTACCATCAAGGTCCTTGCAACACTACAGCCCAGGGTGCCAGCTCCCAGCAGCAGACACTTGGCAGCCACAATCTTTTCCAAATCCAGAGTAGGCACCAACCTCCAGCACATCAACTTCAAATTAAGATCCACGGATGATTCTGCCAACCTGTGCCAAGGAATAAACAACAACCACCTCTGAACCCTCCTGTGCTTCTCCAGCAGAGCAATCACACGTAGTTCACATGAAAGAGTTCATTTTAAAGCTTTTTTTTTTAAAGGAGGGAAAGAATTCAGCAATTTAACACGTAGGTAAACACAAAAAACAAACAGACAATGGCTTCTGAAAAAGCAACAATAGCAAAACTAAAATTTTAGTAATGAAATTGATGCAAGCATGAAAATAAAAATGGTGTCTCAGCCAAGATTCCTGTTAAGCTGATTGCTAAGGCAGACAATTTGTCCATAAATTTTTGTTTCTTTTTTAAACTACCTGTTTAAAAGGCCAGTTACACTTGCCCATAACATGCAATATTCCACTCGTGCCCTAAAGCACGTGGGCAGATCTTTGTGGAAGTTTGAGAAAGAAAATGAAGTAGGAAATCTGTGTTCAAGCAAGAGGCAGATTTTTATACCCACCAAAACACAGGGTGCTAAAACTCTCACCAAGCCAGGTCACCACTGGTCTGAGATTGCTGCAAGTTTCATTCCCTCACACATCATAAATAAAATCTCTTCAGCATCCAGTAAATCATTTGTGCAAGAAGGATTTAAACCTTGTTAAAACCACGCCTGGCTTTTTACCCACACCTCTGTGGGAAGCACTTCTATAATTTACACAAAAGGTCAAATTACCTAAAGAATTAAGAACCCTGAGATGAACTTTATTGAGTATCTGTGAAGACACTGAGAATTTCCACAAATGCTTGACAAAAAAGGCTTTGCTTGATGGGCAAAATGTTAACCTGAACCATCAGAACAGTAAGTTTTTCCAAGGCCAGGACACTGTGTAACCTCACTCTTTTCAATCCATTGCCCAGACATCATGTACTGAATGATAAAAATTATTAAAGTCACATTTCCTGAGCCCTTTCCTGTCCCACTCTGACCAATCCCAAAGGATGAACATTCCCCCATGCTTATTTTCATTAACACCCTCTGCAGGTTAGAGAATTCAGTGAAATTACCACAGGCCTGTAACACTCTGACCTACATTTCACTCAGTTTTAAATAAATGCATCCTTAATTTTCAACTACAGAACAGCCAAGGTTTCTGCTGCAGGCAGAGCACTGCTCTGTAAATGTCCTTTACCTCCAAAAAGGAAAGCCCAAACAATATCCTGAGTATGTTTTACTGCATATTCTTACCTAGTTCACATCTTAATTTGCTATGGATTTAACCCAAGTAAAGAAAATGATGGGAATTTAAAAGGTAAAACCCAAACCTTTTTGGATCCATGCATTCACTGAGATTCACCATCCTCGGCCCCATGCCTCCCTTTTGGTTCTTCTCCCATCCAACAGCTTTTGGACAATCTGTTTGAAATATTTAAAGCACAAAAAAACCCAAAAAAAACCAACAAAACCAAAACAAAACAAAAAAAAAGGAAAGAAATAATGAAAACCTTAATATTGCAGGGCAGAAAAGAAACTTGTTGGACTTAACACTGTTGGAACCTTATTTTAAACCTGCCCTGCTCTACAAATTTTGCTGTTTACATCAACTAAAAGTTCCTGGAGAATTTCTTTGCCCTCAGGTGTCCCCTGTGCTGCTTTTGCCTGTTCAGCTTCAAACCCAGCACATTCCCCCTCAGATCTTTCATGTCAAGCTCAGTAAATTCATAATTCAGTAAATTTTGACAATTTCAGTCATCATTTCATGGCCCCTAGACCCCATCTGCAAATTCAGTGGAGAATTCTGTATCTTAATTATACATAATTAAATGATTTGCCACAATGGCACGTGAAGCACTCAGAATTTTTTGCCTGAGGTAGAGAAATTCAGTGATACTGTCCTGAGAACTGAGATTATCTTTTAATATTTCAAGTCTATTGATTTAAATAATTTAAAATACACCTGGATGTGTCACTGTGGGATTAAAGGAACAGCTCCACTCTGGGGCAGGTTTTTACCATTTTAGAAATTCTCCAGGTATTTTGCATCTCATAAATTCACTATTGCTTTTTGCCTAGCTGAGGGACTGTATACAAATTCAACAAAAAAAACAAGAGACAAATTGCTGTTGTATTGTATTTTCTATGATACCAACAGGACCTTTCTTGCTTTGCAATTAGGAATACAATTACAGGAGGAAAAAATTAAGAGAGGATATTCCCTCTTCTTTCTTTGTTGAAAAAGGAACCATTTCCTTTAGAGACACTGAACAGAAATTCAAACAATTTAAAATCCATTTGAAATAACTCAGCGTAAATAATGATTTTGTAGCAGTAACTTATTTTTCCCATTAAGAAGGGGAAAAAAGAAAGAGAAAAACCCCATGTTTTGAATGGCTTACCTGTGCCCAGGGGTGTCTCTGGCAGCTTGATTTCAAAGAGGATGCTGTGTGTGATGTCTCTCACCCCTTGCATGGTCCTGTCTCTGAAGCACAGCACCTCAACCCTCTGCACAACGCTGCCCCTGCCATGAAAATAAAAGAGAAACACAGACAGACATGCAACTTCTGGAATAGAAAATGTTTTAAGCAGCATTTCACACAGGTTGAGTGCTCTGCAGGTTCTGAATGAGGCTTTTTGTCTTGGTGCTGAACGTTGTTGTCTTTGTCAGAAAGAGAAATAATTCCTCAAGTGTTAGAAAATGACAGGTTTGGTGTGAGACAGCTCCAAGGCAAAGCCACTGCCAGCCTGTCCTTGCATTTATCCAGCAGTGGAAAAACTGCAGATTTAGAGGAAGAAAAAGCAGAAAAGCACCAGAGCACACATCAGGTGACACGTTGGGACTTTGCTGTGGCACCAAGATCCTCTGAGCTCTCAATATAGGTAATTTTTCCTCCTTATGATTCAAACCCTTCAACAAAAAATGAGAATTTTAGTGCCTAAACACCTCTAAATCCCAAGGCTGTGTAAATGTAACGCTCAAAACTATGGAAATGCAACCTAATTACAGTTTGTTACAGCAACCCAAATTTATTTGATAATTTAAATCCTTTCCTTCAAAACCCAAAGTGTAAAACTGTGTCATGTCTTCCCAACAAAAAAATTCAAGTCACACAAGAAAAAAATCTAAGAATATCTGATTTTTAAAATGTAAGTCTGCTATTACTTGACATGAATTAATGATATAAATTCCCAGAGTATTCTAAACAAGATTTGACACAGCTGGAGGGTATTGGCAGGGTGTGAAGCTGGCATTTCCAGGTGCATGCATCCATGTGAGGATTTGGATTAATAGGAATTTGTGACTGGCAGAAGTAAAAAACACAAGAATGCACAAAATCGGAATCACTCTGAGTGGGTAAAATCAGGGGAAAATGCAAAATCTGGGGTGGGTGATATCAGTGAAATGCTATAGGGAGAAAAAAAAAATCCCATTTAATAGTAACCAATAAATAAAAAACAGAACAATGCACAAAATCAGAATCACTCTGAGTGGGTAAAATCAAGGGAAAATGCAAAATCTGGGGTGAGTGATATGAGTGAAATGCTATAGGGAGAAAAAAAAAATCTCATTTAATAGCAACCAGTAAATAATCTTTGTGGGGAAGAATAAAATAGGTACCATTTGTGAGCTGCCAGGATCAGGAAGTTTCTCAGTGGCCATCCTGGATACTGGGATAAATTACAAGGATCATAAACTCCAACTGTCACCTGCAAATCAAATTGTTCTACATGAGAAATCATCTATCCACAGTCGTGCAAAGGTTCTTTGGCATTTTTAAATAACAATTCTGGACAGGGAAGGCCTACAAACATGTTTTGCATATTTATAAATATTTAATCCGTGGTCAAAGCAGGTTTTATTCAAGGTTTTGCCACAGATTTGAGATTTATTCAGTTTGGCCTCTTTAGGGACACTGGATGTTCACTGCAATAAATAAAAAGGTACCTTCAGTACCTTAAAAACACAATTATGAGGGAAGCCCAGCAACTGAAGCCTTGCTCCCAGCCCAAAATTCTGCACTGGTTTTGGGATGATCAAAAAGTGAAAAGGCACAGGGCAGCAAGAGAACAAATCAAAGGGAAAAAAAGCATAAAAATCACTTTACAGCCACTCTCAAGACACAACCACCGTGCCCAGCTCAGTGTTAGAGCTTCAAACCATTCCCAGATTAAACATTTAATGATCTAAAATGCTATAAAATTCACACTACCTTGCCTCCTTGGTCTGGAAAGAAGCCATCCCAGGCTTTCAGCAGGGATATCACGACAGAATTATCATGATACTTCATTAAAAAATAAGGCAGGGCTGTCACCCCCTCCTCCTGGCAGAGGTCATCGTAGGCTTTCTGCAGGGCTTGGATCTGAGAGTGGAAAGACAACTGAAGCACCACTTTGAACAATTCTGCACTGTGACAGGAAAGAAACTAAAAGTTTTCCAACTTATCTCCTAAAAAAATTTAAAAAATTAACTTTTTTTTCTTGTCCAGTGATGCATTTTATTAATAATTTTGTAATTTTAATGAGTTGGCTCGTTCAGAGGATGCCCCTTTATAAAGGTTTCTTTTACATGAGTTTCAAAACTAAAGCTATACACAGAACTACATATTAATTTTTGTTTTTATTACAGCTTAACATATATTCTCAAAAATAAATATACAGCTTAGCATAATCATCTCTTCAAGAACTGCTTGCAATATCTGCAGCTAAACTGAGACAATTTAAACAACCATGGAACAAAAGGCAAACAAAAAACCACCATGGAAATAATTAAAAAAAAAGTGAAGATTTTAAAAGAAATTGGAGTTTCCAATTAATTCAGTTCGTGGTAACAAAAAAAAATTGAGTTTTACAGCTGATAGAAGCTCTCAGTATTGCAGAATTCACAATATTTAGGATTTTGAATACCTGAGTTAGTGAGAACCTGTCCCCAAGAGACACAGGTTTCTGAGTCACTTGAATTCCATCAGGGAAGCAGAGAGCAGGGTAGCAAAACCAGTAATAGAAATGATACTTTTTTAAATCCTAGGAAAAAAAAAAATTGTAAAATTAGTTAATAAAAAGATATATAAAGGTCAATTATATAATACTAATTAAAATTAATGGCTTATGATTTTAAGCATGGGAACCAAAGAGATTTTTTAATCTCACAAAGATTTTAGAAGATGATAAAAATACCAAAAGACTTCCATTCTCTGCATATGTTTTTATTTAAGATTTAAACACACAAAGTGTGTACAAAGTAAAACTTTCAATTTATTAAACATGAAGCAGCTGCTCTGCTTTTACTGATACCTGTAAAGCCATCAGGTAATCCTACACATTTGTAGAAAATAATACAAAAACATATTAATGCAGTGTTATTGTTAATATAAAATATGTTAATACTCCTAAAAAGAAACCACTTAACTACTTCCACTGCAAGCAGGAGACACAAATTATCTGTACTCACTGCAAATGTCAGCAGCAGGAACCTGTTCAGGAGCATTGGGTTCTCCAGAGCAGCTCCAGATTTGATTGATTCCCAGATCTGCCATGGATTGTGGGGCAAGAAGGAAGGAAAAAGGGGAGAGAAACATCATGAGAACAGCTGCAAAAATCTGTAATTCTTCCAGCTACCTTTGAAGCATGCAAATAAACACCCACTGTGATCTTTTCTTACTGAATTTATCCATTGTTACCTGTGTTAAAAGGGTTTTAAAGGTCAGACAACAGGGAATTATGAGGCCACAGGAAGGGAAAAAATTCCTAGTTTGGAGTGAAGATATGCATGAAAACTTTGTTACTCAGGGCAAGTAATTAAAGGAGTCAAGGATGGGCAAAGTAAAGCATCTTAAATTTGACTTTCACTTCTCTCTAGGCCATGGCATTAAATTAAGTGGGGACAGTTCAGGCAAGACCAGCCCCTCTGACCCATCTTTTTCTGACTTTATCTCAGGCTTCTTTCTGCTGTGGAGCTTCCCCACCTCTTTGTGACACAGATAAAGTGCAGTAATCTGAGGTTTAAACCAGGCACTGCTGGTTTTGGGGTATAAATGTTAAAAATGAGCTCTACAGAATTCAAATTCCTGGCATCTCCAAGAGAGCTTAAAATGTGATGGAGTTCTCCAAGTAGCATTAGTTATCATTAATTAAATTGGGTTCCACTCCCTTGTAGAGAACAGTAAAATGCAAGCACCAGACTCTTCCTTTCGAGTTCTCCAAGTAGAATTAGTTATCATTAATTAAATTGGGTTCCACTCCCTTGTAGAGAACAGTAAAATGCAAGCACCAGACTCTTCCTTTCGAGTTCTCCAAGTAGAATTAGTTATCATTAATTAAATTGGGTTCTATTCCCTTGTAGAGAACAAAATGCAAACACCAAACTCTTCCTTCTAGAATTAGTTAAATCCTGAGGCTACTCAGGGGCTGGAGTATCTCCAAATTTGGGGCAGAGGGTAAAGCACTTCAAGTGGTAGAAAGGATTTGGAAACACTCTGTGACTTGATTTTAAACCTCACCTCGTTGGCTTCCTTGTCCAGAAGTGATTTCTTATCACAGGATTTGAAAGTCTCAAAAGTGTTGGTGTTGTACAGGGTTCCAAAAGCAGGACAGCAACGTGCTGGTATGGAAGCATTCCTGAAAAAAAAAAGGAAGGAAAACTCTGGGAATCAACACAGCCATCATCAGCAGTATCTATCTTAGGGTGTCAACTTCAATTATCAAATGATGAGGCACAGCAGTGAAATTAACACCACCTCTAATGGAAATATCTTTATGAGCATGGATAGATGGAAANAATCAACACAGCCATCATCAGCAGTATCTATCTTAGGGTGTCAACTTCAATTATCAAATGATGAGGCACAGCAGTGAAATTAACACCACCTCTAATGGAAATATCTTTATGAGCATGGATAGATGGAAAAATAACCACTGCAAACACACATGGCTTCAGGAATACATCTGGAATCTGCATTTTCTCCAAGCAGACACTGAATCAGGGACTGAAGCTTTTAAATTCTGTTCAAATAGAAGCTACCTGTGACAAACGGGATTTGCACTGAGGAAAAACTCATTCAGGCTGAATTTAGATGTCAGTGCTGTTCTCACACAAGGAGTTAGTTAAAATTTGATGTTTAAAACACATCCCAAAGGAAGCCCAAACCAGAGAAAAGATTGAGCAGCTTCTGTAGTTTGTAACATCATCAGCTGGAGGAGCTGCTGTTTGCAAACAGCATTTTATTTTGGAGATAAATGAGGTAAAAACCCTACAATATCCCCTTAATTTACAGATCTGATTGATTTCATTGTCTCCTTTAACACTGTTCTCAAAACCTGATATTTTTCCAGTCATAACAGATAAACACTTTGGAAGAGATTACAGTGTAACAACCAGGGACTGTAAAAACTATTTGAAATCCTAATTAAAGCTATAAGGGAAGGACTCAAATGACTGAAAAAGCCTCCCTAATGCAAAAAGCTGAGGAAATGGGAAAAAATGATATTTTATGTAAACATACAGAAAGTGAGTGAATTTGAGAATTCAGAATATTTTAAATTCAGCCAGAAGGAGCTAATTTTTGTGACTCAATGCAGTCTCTCCACTGTTACAAATTTAATTAAAATGTTATTTATTCTCATGTAGAGTTTCTCTAACTAATATACCAATTTTATGCCAGGAAAGTGTCTTCACACACAAATGAAGGTAAATTACAGCCTGTACTTACATATCAAAGGCACTAAACTCCAGTGTCAAGCGAGCTGGCAAACCCAAAGGATCGCCTGGACAAAAAAAAAAGCAGCAACACAGCTCCTTTTAAACTGAAACATTCCAGTGATGCAAATTACCCAGTGAAACATTTGAAATTCACAGCCATGCTGTGAAATAAACTGAAATATTCCAGTTATTCAACTGAAACATCCCAGTTATTTTTGCTGATGTAAGTTACAAACTTAAACATTTGAAATTCACAGCCATGCTGTGAAATAAACTGAAATATTCCAGTTATTCAACTGAAACATCCCAGTTATTTTTGCTGATGTAAGTTACAAACTTAAACATTTGAAATTCACAGCCATGCTGTGAAATAAACTGAAATATTCCAGTTATTCAACTGAAACATCCCAGTTATTTTTGCTGATGTAAGTTACAAACTTAAACATTTGAAATTCACAGCCATGCTGTGAAATAAACTGAAATATTCCAGTTATTCAACTGAAACATCCCAGTTATTTTTGCTGATGTAAGTTACAAACTTAAACATTTGAAATTCACAGCCATGCTGTGAAATAAACTGAAATATTCCAGTTATTCAACTGAAACATCCCAGTTATTTTTGCTGATGTAAGTTACAAACTTAAACATTTGAAATTCACAGCCATGCTGTGAAATAAACTGAAATATTTCGGTTGTTAAACCGAAACATCCCAGTTCTTTTTGTTGATGTAAGTTACACACTTAAACATTTGAAATTCACAGACATGCTGTGAAATAAACTGAAACATCCCAGTTCTTTTTGTTGATGTAAGTTACACACTTAAACATTTGAAATTCCCAGCCATGCTTTCTAGTGCTTCAGTAAAACATCTGAAATATACCAGACACTTAGAGGAGTGTCAGGAGAAACTTGAACTCGTGGAACACGGCTGGTACCGACCATTGTAGTAGTAGCCCTTGATGACTTTGGGGGTCTCATCCAGCCGGTACTGGTTGAGTTTCCTCTGGGTCAGCTCGTGCCAGAAGCCGGCATCCAGGGCACTGCTGAAGGGAGCAAACTGCAGCTTGGAGAGCCCGGCAGGATCCTGGGCTGTGGCCATGGCTTAGCTGCTGATGGGAGCCCTGGAAAGAGAGAAACCTGCTGAGGCTATGGGGAAGTGACACGGGACACACGGGGGACGGGGACCGAACACGGACACGGCACCGGGACTGACACAGGAACAGCCC
>VZUA01072877.1:1219-17597 GCA_013401035.1 Horornis vulcanius
AAATGAACACATGTATTGGTAGTTTAGTCAGGTTTTTGGTCTTTTTTCTCTTTCCCTCCCCAGCTATGATTTAGCTGTAAATGAAGTGGTTACTGTCAAGTGCTCCCAAAGGACAATTTCCTTTTGGTTGGTGTCTGGCTCTAGAGAGCCCCAGGCTGTAGGAGTGGGCACAGCTTGGCCAGGCAGGGATAGGATGGGGCTGATGAGCTGGAGCCCCCAAGGGCTTCATTCCCCTGGGGAGAGGCTCTGCTCTCCCAGGCAGTGCAAGGCTGGAAGAGGAGGATGAGCTGTGGCTGCTGTGCCAGCCCCAGGGGCACTACAGGGCCCCAGCACCCAGAGGTGTCAAACTGGGACCAGTTCCAGTGGGGAGTGGTGGGACTAAAGCAGGAGAGACACCTCACTGAGGCAGGAGGGGCAGTTCTGCCCCAGGAGCAGGGGGGCTGAGGGAGGCAGGGTTGCTTCCTTGGCACAATGCTCTCCCTGGGGAAATCAGATGTTCCAGAAAGTCTCCTCTGGGAAACAGCTGCTCTGTCCTGTGGTAGGGTAGCCTGTGGCTTTCCCTGCCCTGCTGGTGGTGATGGAGGAATTGGAGAGGTGACAAGGGGAGTTTTCCACACACAGGACCTGTCCTTCTTGCACTGGCTGTGCCCCTGCCAGCCCCTCTGTCCCTACAGAGCTGCTGCCTGAGCTGGTGACACCCAGCCCAGTACACCCAGCCCTGCCTGGGGGGTGTGAGAAACATCCAGTGTTCAGGCAATGACACTGGTTAAACCCTGCCTGGGTTAGTCACAACCAAGCCATGCATGAAAGTGGTGGCAGGGCCTTTGTCTGCAAACCTTGAGAGCAATTGATTCCACGTGAGACTCTCCTGATATCTCCTAGACCAGAAATTTCTCATCCCCTCCCTGCAGGCCACCACTGAAAGAGAGGAATTGACAGGTGAAGGAAAAAGAGCTGCACTTTTTGAAGCCCTTTGGATTCTAGAGTAGATCTTAACTGCTTTCCTCATGGTATAGAAATGTGTATATGTGTGGTTATTTATTTATTGACGCAGCCTGGGTTTTCCTAGAGGAGTCAAGACAGTTGAACGTTTCAAATTATTTGTTACACAAAAGTTCTGGGTATTTTCCTCCTGGGTACTTCAGAGCAGATGGAAAACGCAGCAGGTGCTGCTAATGTTTTTCTACCCTTGGGACAACTTGTCACAGTTACCTGTTTATCTTGTTTATTTTGACATTTTGCTGCCTGAAACTGCTCTGTAACATAAAAGCACATGCAGGGCGGTTAGAGGTGAACTCTTACAGATTCACATACACTTGAACAATTGGAAATCTATAAGCTACAAGCAGCAAAGAAAAAGGTGGGGGGGTTGTGCATGTGGGAGAAGGCTGGTATTTTTTATTTTTACTGAGGAAATGCCATGGAATTATTTGGGTTGGAAGGGACTATAAAGCTCATTTAATCCCAACTCCCCTGCCATGGGCAGGGAACCTTCCACTGGACCAGGTTATTCAAAGCCCATCCAACCTTGAACACTTCTAGGGATGGGGCAATCACAGCCTCTCTGGATAACCTATTCCAGGGCCTCACCACCCTCAAAGGGAAGAATTTCTTCCTTCTATCTAATCTAAGCCTGTCTTCTATCAGTTTGAAGCCATTATTCCTTGTCCTGTCGTTCTATGTCCTTGTAAAAATCCCTCTCCAGCTCTCTTCTGGCTCCTTTAGGTACTGGAAAGTGCTATAAGGTCTCCCTGGAGACCCTGTATTTCCATCAGGGAATGCAGGGGTTTGCACTTTGTGTATCAGTGACTGAAAAGTGTAAAATGAGCTTTGCTTAGGTTGCCATGCACAAGCTTTTCCTTCGCTTTCTCAACAGGCAGTGGAAGCCTCAGTTTATTTTTGCCATGTTCTTAGGAGTGTGCACAAAAAGGATTAGGAGGTTGGTGGTGCAGACACTGAAGGGCTTCTGTGCTCAGCATGTTTGAAAAGTGGAGTTTGTAGATGAAAAGCAAGGCCAGTCCTGCTGGTCTGTGTGAGCCCTTTCTGCAGCGGGGATCGGCGCCGCTCGGTGCCTTTGTGAGAGCTCCAAAGTGGGGAAGCTTCTCCTCTCCTGATCCCATCTGAGGGCTGGAGAGATTTAGCCAGGCTAAATCCAAGAAGGAAATAAACACTTTTGTTTTTAACTGTGGGTCCTGACAGAATGTGTCATTTCAGATGCCAGGCCTTTCCCTTGCTCTGTTTTCTGAGGATGCTGAAATTTTGGAAAACAATGAATAGTCTTGACTGCTCCCACCCCAAGAGGCAGAATCCTGCAAATGCTTGGAGCTGTTTGCTTGCCTCAGAGCGTGTTTGTGGGAATTCTTGGTTGAGGAATTGCTGTTACATGTAAGTGACCTCTTTGAAAAGGCCTGGAGCTGGGCAGAACAGCACAGCTGGTGAGAATATCTGGGATGGCAACTGCACAATGTCTCCATCCCTTGTGGGGTATGGTAATCAGGCTTTTGGGTGAGGAACTGCACTTCTCTAACTGCACTGTCCCCTGGGGCTGCAGCAGGGAGTTCTTATTGCAGCCTGAGGTGGATGTGGGATGGCCACTTTGGAGCAGTTTCTGCAGGTCTTCTCAATTCTGAATGTTGGTCTCTTGATTAGCTCATAACTCAGACTCCTTAGTTGGGCAGTTGCATCTGAAATTTACCTTCCAGCCTTTGAGGTGAAATGAATCCTGAACAACTGCCTGAATTCAGAGCTTTCAGCTGAGAGCTGTGTCTCAGTGTTTAGCAGAAATTAATAGTAGCTGTTAAACATCTCAGCTGCTAATTAAATGGACTATTTCTATGTTATATGTAAATCCATCCGTATCTTCACTCTGCAGCCAAATAGAATTTCATTAAGGCACTTCAATAACTGTAAAGGGACAGAAACAGCATTTTGGGGTATTTTGGGTTTAGTGAATTATGTCACTGTCTTGTAGTGATTATATAAATACCTTAATGATATGTCTGGTGGAATTTATCCTCGTTTTGGCAGGGCCATTAGGATGATAAAGAGCTTGGCAAGGAAGAGTAAATTACAGCTGAGTTCAGAAGTGGTGCTTGGATCTTTTAGTCCATAGTTGCTGTAAGTTTTTACAAGGATGTGTAAAAGGAGCTAGATAACTTTGTATACAAGTCTGTTTGCCAGACATACTGCACATCAAACACTGACTTAAGCTGCAGTTCCTTCACATGATCAATGTGGAAAGGCTCCTTTTGCCAGCCTCTGTTCTCATATTTTTAGTTAACAGCTAGCACTGACTTTGGTGTCCTGGGTTTTGTGTCAATTTGAAGAGTGGATGCTACCTAGTGGTGGAAGCAGGGGACTGAGTGAGGTGACAAGTGAGGACATCTGTTCTTGCCTCTTCCTGCCCGTTTTGTGACCTTGAACTGAAGCGTGCTTTACCTTTCTGAGATGTAGTTAATTACACTGCGAAACACTGAGGATGAGATAATTAAGTTATCCAAGGGAATTGCACAATGATTAAGCCCTAATTTGCTTTGTGATTTGTTTCTCATTAACCCCGCTGAAGCAGGGCCTTTGAAGTGAAAATCAAAGGTGAATATTGTTTTTAGACATGTAGAGGACTGAATAAGTCAGCTGTGCCAAGGCTTTGTAGAGCCCATGGTTTTATACTGGCCTGGGGCAAAACCCAGGGCCTGGGTCCTGGGTAAAAATTTGTCACCTTGCTGCAGTCCCGAGTTTTATTTTTTGGTTTTTTCTGTAACAGAGCAATCCTTGTGAGAACAGTCAAAAGCAGTGGGGGAAAGATCAGATCTGCAGGCCATGTTTGATTTGTTTAGATGTGCAATTATCTGTAACACATTAGAGTCCAGTCAAACTCATTTATTATTTCCCTCGTGGTATTTGTGGAGTTATTTCAGTGCAGAAGAACTGATTTTATTTTGGTTTATTTGGTGTTCATACTAATGTCTGCTGTCTGATTCTAGTGTCTGCAGGTGCTGTGATAACTGCAATAAGCCAGTTTTCTTGGTGAAAATGATTGGTGACAATGAAACATCAGATTTGCTGCAATTCTCTTTGGCCATACTGAGTAATTCTCCCTCCAGTGCTGGGTCATGCATATGTATTTGTGGACTAAAGTCCTCCTGTAAGTGTATTAGGGAGGAAACAGGAGGGCTGATTCTTTTTCTTTGTTTCCCAGCAAAGTGAACAAGACTAATTTCACTGAAAGCTGTAGTTATGCTAATGTAACACTAGTGTAGGAGGAGAACTGGGCCCAATCCAGAATGATTTGGTTTTATCAGTTAGAAATTAGGACTGTTGGAGGTTTAAGTGGCAATAAAAAATGAAAGTGAGAAGTGATTTAATGATAGAGGTATAAATAGATCTTTTTAAAAATTTGGAGATTGCTCCAGCAGTTCACATGTAGGCAAAATTGACAATATCCATGATGCCTGCAAGGGGGAAAAATGCACCACGTTCAGCTGAGATGGAACTAAGGATTTAGTGGGAGTTGGCAGGCAAAAGCCCTTTTAAAAAGCAATGTAGGAGTTGAAATCTGTGAGGCTGGGGGTCACTGCCCCACTATACCAATTCCTTATGGTATTACAAAATGATTTCTGTGCTCTACAAAACTACATTGTGACTGTATTGAATACTCTGAAATGCAATGGAAGACTGTATTTGGAGAGAGAAATCACAGATACTACATTAATATATATATATACACACATATAAACCTGCACAGATAGCTGTAAAATTGCATCCACTGCTTTGGTTTGTCACCTAGACTGAGTTTCTGCTGCTTCTGAGTCCCTTGATTTTATGTGGATGGCATGAGACGTGTGAGGGGTAAATGTTTTGCAGACAATTTCACAGCTGCTGTGAAATTAGATATTCAATTATATTATCTGCTGGGTTTCATTATTCAGAAAGACATCCAGAGCTTTTGCAACCATCCTTTTCTAAATAATTTAACTGATTTTAGAGCTGTTGTTGGCTGTGTGAAATTCCACCTAAATGCTCATCCCTGGGCCAGCTCCAGGTGAGCAGATTGTGCAGTGACATCTTGGCTCTTCCCCAGTGCCTTAGATACCTGTTTCCTGTCACTGGGCCATGGGTGATTTTAGTGCTCAAATTCTGCCCTAAAATGATATATTTAGTTAGGCAGGAATCCTGAGAAATTAAAGCCTGAATTAAGCCAGCGCTGGACTAGGCTGGGCCTGGGGATCTTTGAGCACCTGCCTGCCTCCCACTGCACTGCCTTTGGCTCTAGGGGAGATAATCAGAATATTATTATGCCATTAAAGAATAATTAATGTGGTGGTATTTCTTTTTTGTCAAGGGAAGTGCCACCACTTCTTCATTTGACTTATTTCTGATTAGCTGGTTAAATCAGGTGAAATGAAGATGTTGTGTGTTAGGCACCCCCACTCTGTAAACAGAGGGGAAGGTAGGAGTCAAAAAGGGAAAGGTAACACCAGTAAAGTCTGCAAAGAGGATGGTACACAGGGATTGCCCTGAGGATTCCCTGGACACAGGATTTATGTGCTCATGCAGCCACTCGTGCCAGGAGCATCCTCCCCTCTGGCTTGGCCTGTGGGATGCAGTTCTGCCACAGAGCAGAAGCACTGCAGTGCCTGGGAAAGTCTCTGGGCACAGGTGAGGGAACAGAAGGGAATACACACAACTGGCAAGGTTTCTGCTGTTTCTGGTGTGTAGAGCTGTCCTGTGCACATTTCACTGGGTTTTAAAAGCATCAGCGGGATCTAAAAAATTTATGGCAAGTGGAAAAACAATTCAAACTTGAGTATTGCCCTAGGACTGATGACTCCTATCTTTTTGGGCCTCTCAGAGGGTTGGAGAAGAACCTCCCAGTGTGCTTTGACCAACTTTTCAGTGATGCTCCTCAAAGCTCTACACCATTCATGCTTCTAACACCCTGCAGTGTCAGAAATGGCACTAAACATTGAACAGAATCATTGGAATGTGCACTCGAGTTTGCCCTGGCTGCACATTCACCTGTAGGTTTGGTTAGGTGCTTTCAAAGAAAGGAAGAGATTTGTTCTGTCAGTCTGCTTCAGAGCCAATTAAAATGTCTAATAAGTCAAATAACTTTTTTTAAAATTATGCTTATTTCTGCAGGTGTCCCTGGGGTTATATTTGTGTGCAATACTGACTGACTCCAGCAGTGCACTCTGGAGAATCTGCACTTTTTTGTCAATTTTCTACTCATTAGCTGCTGCTGCTAACAACACTCTATTCACATCTTTGTCTTGAGTCACTACACTCTATTATTTGAAATAGGGATTGATTCTTGATGTGTTCTTGCAGCAATATCCAGTATCATTAGGCTTGAACGTAGCTACAAGTCTTGGTCTGTGTTCCATTGCTAGCACTAATTGATGTCAGTTTTAATTTTGTGAATCCCTGACTATTTGGATGTGTTTATAATATACAAATATAAAGAATGCCTGTCTAAAACATCATGTTACTGGTGTTTGTGGGAAGCGCTGGGATCTCCTGTGAAGCATCTTAATTAGTTTTGCCTTTCATGTTGACATCCTAAATTCTAGGCTTGAGTTATGTATCAGATTTTTTCCTCCCTTGTTTGTCAAAACAGAACAACTTCTTTAGAGCAGAACATAATGCAAATACTAATTAAAACTGACAAGTCAAATGCATGTCACCTATTTTTAAGCGGAAGAAAAAACTGACTAAGAAAAATCTATTCTGCCCTTGTTGAAGCTGACTGAAACACGGCTGCTGAAATCTGTGAGCACAGAATGAAGCTCCATGCTCTGCTTTTGCTGTTTCTTGAGGCAGGATGGGCTGAGAGAGCAGAGCTGGTGCCCACGGGGTGGGACAGCAATCCCAGCTTTCTCTCAAAGCTGCTGTGCTGCCCTTCCTGACAGCTGCCTCGGGGCTCTCTGTGGCAGGTGGGCTTTGGCCAGATGTGATCCCAGCAGCTGATCCCTACAGGCTGCAGATGTGAGCGTGGGGACTGGCAGCCATCAGCCCAAAGTCTCTCCAAAGTGCTCCAGAGGCTGCTGAGGATGATCTCCTGGGTCCCTGTTGTGCAGGAGGGTGGCCCATGCCAGCAGGGGTGAAAGCAGCCTCCTTCAGCTGCAGTTTGGCAGGGGGACAGGGCAGGTGCTGCCCACAGAGAGCTGGCTGTTGTCACAGATGACAGGAGCGTGGGATTCCTCTTTGTGGAGCAGGGAGTTTGGATGGCTGATAATTACTTCTTTCCCTCCCTCCCTGGGAGGCAGAAGATGTTACAGGCACCTAATTATCATGAAAACTTAAAGGGTTCTTTTGGTTTAGATCTGGTTTTCTTCCAACACAGAGCACTGCATCATTCCCAGTGCATCCTGGTGGTGTGTGGATGGTGTTCTGCTGCTGAATAGCCCAGGAAGAAGTAAATACCCACACTCACATGGTGAGGTGCACAGATGCTGGCAACAAAAATATTTCCTGTGTGGATAGACATCTACTAGGGTTCAGTGCAACTGCAGTATGCATAAACCTTTAGAAAAATGGAGATAGATATTGTAGGAGAAGGCAATAGAGGTGGCCCTGGCCTTGATAAGTAACAGCTGTGTTAATTACCCAATTAGCCTTGCCCCATAAGTAACAGCTGTGTTAATTACCCACTACAGCCTTGCCCCTGATGAGTCTCAGCTGTAGCCAATAAAGGTAAGTGTGATAAAAGGGAGTGGGGGAGCAGGGAGCTCCTTTCTGACAGAGCTCATGGAGGAGGAGGAACCTCGAGGAAGAGGGAAGGAGAGGATGATGAAGAGGAAGGCTCCTGAGGAGAGAGCGTGGCTGCTGCAAGGTCAGTGTGTGTGTGTGCAGTTCAGGCTCGTTTGTGGGAGCTGCAGTCACAGTCTGGCTGGGTAAAAGCTGCAGTCAGAGCCTGCAAACTGATCCCTGCAGGCAGAGCTCAGCAGGAAATGAGGAGCAGAGGCTGCCAGGGAAGCCCAGAGCAGGAGCTGCTGCAGGCAGAGGCAGGGAATGGTTGGAGTCAGGAGGGCTGAGCTGTGGAGAGGAACAAACCAGGGCCCTTCTCATGCTGTGATGAACAAGATGTCTGTTCCTTAGTTCATTTCTACCCTCTGACAAGAGGGCTGCTGCAACAAGATGTATTCTCATTGTGTCTTAAAATTGCCTAAAATAACATTTGTGGTATGATGATCAGTGCCTTGCATTCCCTTTCAGTCTATATGCATCTGCTAATGATAGCTACTATTTGTATTTTTTTTCCCATGCCTTGTGAAGATTCTTCTACTGCTGTCCAAGAGCCTGTGTTCTTTCTCTTACTCTTTTAACCTTATTCTTTTAACCACCCCTGGGACCCATCAGTCTGTGAGTGCAGCTTCAGTGCTCAGAAAATTGCTGAGTGCTGGAACTGTCCTTAGGTCAGTGGCTTTTTTCCTTATTCTACTCCAACCCCTCTTTGCTTGGGGATGTAAAGGATATTAGGAAAGAAATCCATTGCCTTTTACTTCCTCCAAATCAAATCCTGGTTTTTGTTGGGATGGTAGAGCATTACTCAAGAAATACCCATTGTTCATGTTTGGAATTTTGTTTATGGTTTAAAGAAACCCACCACCCCTTCTTTCCTCCTGAACCCTTGTAGCTTATTGTGCTGGCTGAAATGGGTAGTGTGTCTGTAACTCGAGAATCACTTTGAGACAAATGTCTGAGTATCTTTTTAAGTAGAATTTGTACTTCTTGTTAAACTAAAACTCTTGTAAATGAGCTTTGCAGAGCTGCTCTTGCTGAGAGCTGGCTTGGTGCTATCTGCTGGCAGATGGGCCTTGGCCAACAAAACACTTGGGAGAGGCTCCATGACCCTCTGGGGAAGCAGGCTGGTGTAATCCATTTCCAGGGATGACACTCTGAGGGCAATAAGGAGGCAATCTGCTGAAGGCCAATAATGGCTCCCATTTTTTTTGATGTCTGGGCTTCTGTGGGCTGAATGGGGTATCTGTGATTTTCAGATGAGGGCTGGGCTGGTGCCAGTTGCAGTTTCTAGAGTTTAGGTCTGGAACATGAAATGAGCTGCAGTGAGGCATGTGGAAAAGCAGATGTTTGAGACAAAGTGGGGGTCAGTAACCTGAGTAGAGTGACACCATGGGAGATGCTGGGGACTCTGATCTGCAGTCCTCTCTCTGTGGAAGGCAACCACCCCTTCTGGAGCTGCAGGAGAAGCTCTCTGCCTGTCTGGCTGTGCAGCTGCCACCACTGCTGCCACCCAGCTCAGATCTAGCAGTCACTGCTCTTCCCACCACCTGAGCTGCCTGAGACACTGTCAGGGCTGTGAAAAAGCAGATGTGAAGTACCTGGGGTCAGCCAGCATGAACCCACATCTTGCCTCTCAAGATGCAGCAGTGAGATTCAGGAAGGGGTAGGTAGGTGTTTAATAGCACCTCCTTTAGAGCATGGCAATGATGCTGCAGCTGAGCTTCAGGGGGTAGGAGGCACTGGGGAGCAGGAGGAAGTGAAAATGACTCTGAGATCTGGAATATCCATGAGCAGATCAATGGATCTGTAAGGACCTTCCCAATGGTTTGTGTTATAACAGACAAACTGCCCCAGCAGCAGCAGGGGAATGGAATGCTGAGTACAAAGCTCAGGAGAGCAAACCATCTACTGCAAATGTAGTGTTTGTGGCCCTTAGGGAGCTGATTCACTCCTAAGGGAAGCCCCATGTGGCTTGGACCCATCTCCAGGGCATCACTGCAGTGCAAGAGAACCAGGATTTGTGCCACTGATCACCAAAGGATTGGGGATATCAGCTGTAGCAACTGATAAAGACCTGATCCTCATTGACTGAAATAAGGTGACAGTGCAGCCATTCTGCTTTGTTTTTGAAATAGGTGAGCACAGAGATGTGGGAGTTGTCTGGGCACTCCCAACTTCCCATCCATATTTTCCCAGTTTCAGCAATGGGAAGTAAAAGCTTTTCATTGTTTGGTAGCAGTTATCACTGTGATGTGAGCCTGTGTTACTCTAACAATTAATATCACATTAAAACCAACAGGTGGGAAATGTGTTTGAAGTAAGAATGAAATGTCAGGTGAAAGTTATTGTGACAGCAGCTTTGTCCTTTCAGAGCCACCTGTGTTGGGGCTGGGTAGGGGCTGGATGCCCAGATGTGACACAGGGCTGCACCCCCTGGCCTGAGCAAGCCAGGGATGAGTGGGGCTGTGGGCAGGGAGAGCTGTAGGATTGATGGAGGGAGATGCTGCTGTGTCAGGGGCAGGGCAGGCTGGGCTCTGGCTGCTCTCCCCACAAGCCCCTCCTCACTGCCTCCAGCCCAACCGTGGTTCATGGGGAGCTGGATGCTTTTGCACCCCAAAAGTGATGGGAGCTTGGATGTCGTCACAGCCATGGCTTGGCTGCTGCAGCTTGCTGTGAGCCTGCAGCTCTCCCCAGGGCTGTGGCATTTTATGGAGAATAACTGGGTAAATCACCTGGCAGAGAGTGCAGAGAGCACAGGCTGCAGTGGCCCAGGTGCCTTAACTCCCCAAGTGCTGGACCTAGTGCCTCTTTCATCCCAAGACATTTCTTTCCCAGCCTCTTAGCCCATGGTGGTAGTGCAATCCAGCTGACAAGTCACACTGGGATGCAGACAGATATGTCTGAATCTGCACTTAGTGAGAGCTTTATTCTGAATGAGCCCTGGCAGGCAGCCCATGTGCTGTAACTTGGCCAGCCAACAGCATGCTCAGTGTGAGAGCTGGCTAGTTTCAGCCTCAGCAAAAGCAACTGGAAGATGTTCCTAAGACATACACAGGAGAAGCTGTCCTTTTCCCATGGAATTGCAGATAAGAGCATCACTCTTTGGCTCAATTCCCTAAAACATGAAATCCTGAAACGTTGTCATTTCTGATCTCAAGATCATTTTTGAGTAGCTCAGCCCACCTATTGTCAGCACTCCATTTTTGCCAAAGCAGTGCTGGCACCTTGGTGAAGATCCTGGCTTGTGACTGCATGAACCAGGGAATCCATTTTCCAGAGGCAGAAAAGATCTGTTCCAACATCTGTGCAGCATGCCAGTCACACAAAGCAGATGGAAATCACATAGCTTATTTAACTGCACTGGGTAAAGCACAGTTAAATTGCCAAAATATACACCCAGCTTTGCACTTCCTGCAATTTTTCAAGGTTAATATTTCTGCTGCTGTTGTATTTGATTACTAGAGGTAGCGGAGCAAAGATTGTCAAAGATTATTGAAAGAAAATGTTGCAGGTTTAGAAAACTTGCAAGTAATACTGGAGAGATGAGATTACTGAAATGCTGCTTTTTAAATCATTGTTTCATAACCAGCTTTGCACGTGTAGCCCTGCTAATAGCCGAGATACTAAAAATTCTGTGTAGTGATGTCTTCTTGGAGGTGGGGGGTGTGTAGTTACACTGTGGGTTGGGTGCTGTTATTTTCTAACTACTGTTCAATTACAAATTTTCTGATTCTCTCCTAACTCTCTTTTCTTGCTCTCTGGTGTTTCACTTGGCAGAAACCTCCACCTTTCTTTCCTTAACAGCTCAAGCAATGTTCAAAGTAGAATGTTGTTAATGATGACACCGGGGTATCCCTTTCTGAAGGCAGATGTTGAAAATTCAGAACTAGAAGGCACAAGTAGAAACCAGCAATATTTGAATCTAAAGCCTGGTATCAATTTAGATTATGGATTTATTGCTGATAATCTCTCAGCATTGTCAAATGGGGAGTCCTTGAGGGTGGTTTTACTCAAGATGAGGTAAGGGACAGATTTATCTGGAAGTGGAGAGCTTAAATCTTTAATACTGATTCATACATTGCTTTTTGAAGTGAGAGGCAGTTAATGTCTTATTTTTGCTCATGTGTACAAGTGCTGCACAGGTGAAATCCAACTTTTGGTGCTAAACTGAGAAAGGTTCTTTAGCAATCAGTGTTGGCAGCTGCTGAGGCCCTCAGTGAAGTACAGCAGAAGCTGTTGCAGTCTAAGAAACAGTGCTGAAAATTCATCCTGTTCTGTTCTGAGCCTTGGAGCTGTTCAGCACCTGGGAGCTCCTTCCATGGGGTTCTCTGGCCAGCTGAGAAATCCTAATGACTTGACCTCAGTGTGGTTTTTAAAGCCTTCTGGATCAGGACCAAGGGTGGGTGTTGTTTTGCCCTCAAAATGCCTGAATTACGTCAATGACTTGGATATAGTTGAAAACTTAGGAAGGAAACAGAGCAGTAGCAAGGGGGAAGGCAGATGAAAAATAAGGATATGGCTCAGGGTCAGTGAGATGTAGAAATAATCAACATAATATTTTTGAGATTACTGTTAATGCTAGAAAGCTGTGTCTAAATGAAGCCTACACTGACCCACGATACTTAACCCCTGAATCACTCAGTAAATCAGGACTCTGCTTGCTGATGTTGCTGCACAGGGAGGTCAGGGACACACCACTTGGAAGGAGTGCTTAAAGGATGCCTCATGCTCAAACTGGGCTCAGCAGAGAAGGATCATGCCCTAGTGATTCAAAAATGAGGTTGATGTAAATCAACAGTCACGGAGTTTTTGTTGTTCTATTGTTTTATTTTTTTTTTCCCTTGGCTCTTCTGTGAGGAATTTAAACATCAGGAAGTGGCTTGGGTTTTCTTATGGCAATTTGCAGCACAAACAGACATTTCTTTTGTGTAATTGTCATTTCAGCCAGCTCTGCATTTGAATGTCACAAAGATCCAGAACCTTTCTTCACTACCTGGAATTTTCAGGATCTCTCTCTGCAGAGTCCACATGACCTGTGCCTCAGAGAGGGTTTGTTTGCACTAAACTCTTCTAAAACAATAAAAGGAGCAGAACCTATGATGTAAATGCCTTGTAGTATCCTTCCACTGCATGGTTGCAGTTAAGGGTCAGACTTGGGAGGAATTGCTTGACTGGGTTAACGAGGCTAAATTCATCTCTTAGTCATGGTTCAAAATTCTGGACGAACTTTCTGCAAATTAATTCTCTGTAGCTTCTCCACCACAAGGGGTTGGAAGCTTAGAGTGGCCTGGTCTGCCAGTCTGTTCCTTAAAAGTTATCAAAGACATACAGCCAAACCCTAGATTCAATTTCCTCCCATTTGGCTCTACTGGTTCTATCCTGGGCTCAACCAGGGAGCAGCAGTGATGGAGATGGAGATTAGTGGTGATCAATCTAATTTACTGGTTGGCACATTTCCAGTGAACTCAAATGGACTCTAGTTAATCTAGTTTTCAGCTATGCTTGTGTGTGAGTGCAAGTTAAAATTTGCTTTATATTCCTCTTACCAGATGGCCTTACAGCTAAAAGTATCAGAGTGGGAGGAAGGAGATCTGGCATTAGTTTGTAGCTTTTCTACAGCTCTTCTGTATCATCCTGGCATGACTCTGTGAGGAATTCTCCCCAAAACAGTGACTGAAGAGCTTTTTTAAATGTTTTTTGAATTTTTTTTTTTTTTAAATAAGAGGAGCACACCCAGTTACCACAGCTCAGCTTGCATGAAGTCACAGAGCCACAGAAGGGCTTGGGTTGGAAAGGACCTCAAAGATGATCTTGTTTAAACCCCCCCTTTGCCCTGGACCACATTGCTCAAAGCCTCCTGCAGCTTGACCTGGAGCACTTCCAGGAATGGGGCATCCACAACTCCTCTGAACAACCTGTGCCAGTGCCTCAACACCCTCACAGAGGAGATTTCCTTCCAAATATCTAATCTGAGTCTGCCCTCTGTCAGTTTGCAGTCATTTCCCCCTGTATTATCACTCCTTGCTCTTGTCCAAAGTCCTTCTCCAGCTCTCTTGTAGCCCCTTTGGATTTGATTTATGGCTAACCTTACTGAAAGTCACTCTTTCAAATGGTGGCATGAATTATAGAGCATAAAAAAAAAGAGTATGTCCTGAGAATAGCAAAAAAAAAGATGGCATGTAAAATGTTTCTTGGAATTAATTGACACTGTGTCATCTTTCAATAAAATGAAAATTATGTCTCTAATATAAAAATAATTAGACAAGGCATGCAAATGATTATGAAATCCAAATCTTGTGTATTGATACTGATTTGTTACGTGGTTGGAAGGGTCTGGAAAGTTTAACAAAGATAGTTGACAGTGATGAACTTTAAAGTCTCAACCTTTGCTGAGATTTCCCTTGTGAATTGTATGTGATTCAGAATTTACCACCTGAAAGAGATTTTTCACCTGAAAAATCACTTATATATAACTTTTATCACTTATATATAACTTTTAGGGGGTTCTCTGTGCTGAGAAGCTTCTTCCAGGCTTTTGTTTCTGCATGTAAACTCCTTGAAGCTTTTGATTCATGGAAGTGGCATCAGTAACTCATCAGTGGCATCAGCATCACCCCTCTTCCCTTTGAATGTCTCTGTCCCACCCTGGGTTGTGTCCCTGGATAAGCTGTGGTGCTTTCTGGGCTGCTCCCAAGGGTCACAGGGAAAGCCAAACTTTGGGATTTGAACCTGACCCAAATTTCTCCCCATAGATTTAGTATCTCCAGCCTTCAGTTTGGAGACCTGGCTGCCCTGGGGGGGATTTCTCCATGACACAGCATTTGTGTCTGGATGATCTCTGCATCCAGGGCAGTCACCTGCTCTTCCTGGGCAGCACGAGCCCTTCAGGTTGTGGCAAATGTTTCATGTGAACTCAGATGTTTTCCTGCCTGGCTCTCCCTGGGGTCTGCAAATTACCTTCCTCTGATGTTGTACCACATCCTTTCTGACATTTTGATTATGTATTATTCACATTGTTGAAGAAATTAACAATTGGAGCGGTTGAAGCTTTTCAGGATATTTTTCCCCAAACAACAATTTGGTGTTTTGAGCACCAGCCAGATTCTCCATATGGCTAAAATGTGCTAGAACAGAAAGACATTAGCATGGCTTAATAAACTTCATGCATGGTTTGCTATTGCAATATCAGAAAGAAAACAAATATAGCCACTAGTTCTCCTTGGAATAACTCTGTTAAATTACTGTTGTTTGAAATGAGCTCTTTTATGGCTTATGGCTGATACAATTTGCATTGTGATAGGTAAAGCAGCATTCTGTATGTTTAATATCTTTGGATTTGACTGCTTGAGTCTTGCATAAATCTTCTCCCTGGTGGGAGGGGAAGGCAGTAATTTGAGTTTTGGTATGGATCAGAAGGCAGTGGATTTGGGAGACACTCGGGCTCTGTTCCAAACTCTACCATGCAGCACAGCTTTTGTTGATAGACTTTAGCCTGTTTTCAGTCTTTGTCTATTCCCCTTTCTTGGTTAAATGTTCTGTTTTGAGATCCAGACCTATCTGGGCACACAGATCGACTTTCCTCCTGTGTTTCACCAAAAGGTGCAGTGCCCATAATTACATTTGTGCTGGGGCATTTTGTCTGTCAGCAGAGGATTCTGCTGAGCACGCTGCTAGTTGCTCCTGGTTCAGAGTCTGGTGTGTGTAGCACTGGGAAAAAGGGTGATCCCTCTGTGTCTGAACTGTGTGACTTAAATGAACTTCACACAGAGGAGTCTGGCACTCAAATGCTCGTGAAGGCTTGTGTTTGGGTTTTAGGCATGCATGATTTAGAGACAGCTTTGTGGTATATGAGATTTCCAGGGCTCAAGGTGTTCTCCTGTCTGTTATGGGCAGGGAGGTCCTGTGATATTCAGGGATAAGTTGTGCTCTTGGAACATCACTGACCCCCTGGACACTGCCTGCCCGTGGTGGCCACGTTCAGGTCATGCTCTGGTGGGGAAACCTGCTCTGCTCATCACAGCTGACTCCTTGGATGATGCTGAGTGTGGGCTGCACACAGGGAGTTTCTAGTGAGTCCCACAACAGCTGCTGCTGCTGGATCTTGTGCTCCCAATCCACTTTTCAGCATTTGGCACTGGAGGGGGATGAGCTTCTCTCTCCTGAAGGAATGGCAGAAATCTCCTTTCTGCTGATGCAATCTGTCTTCTGTGTTTTCATGAATGAGAGTACCTATGAAAAACGTTTATTTACAGGCCATTGGTTTGGAGGCACTTGATATTTTAATTAACTTTGAGGGTTTATGGTCAGAACAGTTCACACAGCTATTCCCCAGTCTGCTCTGAACCTCTCTGGATTCACAGCACATCCACCCTAATGCCTGCAGGACACATGAGTGAATTGGGATTACTGATGTGCATAGGATGGATGTTCCTATTACCCCATCATCGTTATCATCATCATTTTACTCCTTGCTAGAGAAGTGACAGTGTGGCTGTAATTAGTTTGGATTGTGCAGGGTGGCAGGAGTAATTGGGAAGGTGTTACAGGAGAGGGGCAGGCTGTGGCTCCCTTACACCACTGCTGCTGGCAGTCTCTGAGTGCAGTGCTATTTGCATTTGTCTATTAAAAAAAA
>VZUA01072886.1:0-15427 GCA_013401035.1 Horornis vulcanius
TGAGCTCCTGACCTGTTCTTGAACTCTGGGGCTGGAGGTGACTGAGGGGAAGGAGCAGCACTGTCAGTGTGCAGGGGTTTGCTGTGATATGGAACATCTGGCTGAGCACAGATGTTAATTCAGTGTAGGAGAAAAAGGTGGAAATTCTGACCATAAGGGGATAATCTTTTGAAGATTTGTTAAGTTTTTCTGTATCTTTGGTAAAAAAAGCAGAGCAGAAACACTGGTTTAAAATATAACCCTTATATATTCTTATTCCCTTTATCTACGAGGTGACTTTATGTGGGGTGAGGGAATTCTGTTTTCTCACTGGAAATGATGATAAAACTGATAGCATCCACCTTTTCAGGGGAGTGAGTGGAGAGCAAAGAATTCTTGATGGACTGAGATATTCTAGGGGCTGGCAGAGTTGCAGTGTTGCTGCTGGGAAAGCAGACTCTGTTTGATCTCTATTTGATCTTGGCTCCTCTGAGACCTGAGAGATTTGTAAGTCGTAGCCTTTAGCTGCTGCTTTGATTGTGAGGGCAAAGTGCTGGAACGAGGTTTTGTTCTCAAAACGGAGAGAAAGGAGCAAGAATGAAAAAGTGTCTGTAAGGAGGCAGGGGAAAAAAACTAAGGCCAAAAGTAATTCCAGCCAGCAGGAAGGATATAACTGGAAACTTGAGCTGCTAGCAAAGTTGAAGAATGAAAAATAAGAAAAAGGAATATTTGCTTGGGCCATGTTATTGTGAGGTCGTGGCCCTTCTCCTTTCAGTCTTTGTTAAAATCAGGCAGGTTTGATCCAAAATCACCAGAACACAAATCTTGAGGTAGTGGGGGGAGCTGTGGGGTTTGCCTGGGGTAACAGGCAGGAATCTTCCTGCTCACCTTAGGGGCAGGCTCAACATACAGTGAGGCTTGGAAACTCCATGGAGATGGATGGATTGCTGTGCAAACACGAGCCCTGTCTTGGAAAAGTGCTGGGCAAATCTGTCCCTTCATGCCACATAGAATCTAGCAGTCAGGGTTCCCTTACTGTTTTTGTTTGTTATTTGGACTTTCAATAATCCCTCAGCCCCACTGTGGACATAGTCACTAGCAGTGGAGTTATTCTGGAAAAATCTCTTGCTGCTGTTTGTTTCCCCTGTTCCTCCACAGGGTTTTTGTGAGTTCATCTTCACTTTGCTCTCTGTTTTCTCCAAAGGGAGTTACTTGAACTCAGCACCTTGAGATAGCTAAATGTATAAACCCAACTGTTGTGTAGGCAGCTGAATTCACCCAGCCTGTGTTTGCCCACCAACATTCCTTCTGGACAAGAGGTGGGATGTGCTGTCAACAGCCTGGAGCCACAATGGATTGGCTTGGTAGGCTCAGCCTATGGATGTTAGTGAGGTTTTTCCAGCATTTGTATCTGTTGGAAACTAATTCAGCATGTTGGGTTTTTTTTCTGTTCAGTTGATAATTTTCATTAAATTTTAAGAACCTGAAAAATAGAATAAACAGCTCAAAGTAAGCACAGGGAAGAGTAAAGGAGCCCAAAAAAAAGGCACTTCAGGAAGTGCCTGAAGGAAGATTTTCCTTCCATGATTACTCAGGTGAAAACACAACCCTGGGATTTATGGTTGGATTTGATGATCTTAAAGGTGTTTTAAAACTAAAATGATTCTACAGTTCTACTCACTCAAAAGCTCAGTGGTTTCTAAGAAAAAGCTTTGAAAATACCCAGTATTGCTCTGGTGGATCTTGGCAGCCTTGGAGTGGAGGTGAAGAGGCAGAAGTAGAGTTTAGTGCCAGGTTCTTGTTCTTCCTTTTCCTGTTTCCTGCCTGGAAGGTGGACATGGTGTTATCCAGCCTGAAACTCTGAATTTATCTGCTAGAACTTGTGAAGCTGCTGTAATCCTTGTGGGAGTCAGGGCTTTTCTCACAACTTCAGATGCTACACCAGGGCAATAATGTGACAGCATCAAGGGGTTTTGAGGAGGGAGTCCCGCTGAGAGGAAAAACAGTCTGGAAATTTGAATGCTAAAAGCAGTAAAAAGGCAAACTCACTATCTTGGTTGCAAAAAAACCCAGATTTGTGCAATCAATCTCCAGGCTCTCTTGGGACTTGCAGTAGTGTGGTTCTATATTTCCTCAAGCAGTCAAAATCCTTCATGATTTTGCCTGTGTCTGCATTCCACTCAAAATAGTGTTTTATTAGGAGTCTTAACTTCCACTGTTTTGTGTAGTTCCTAAAATAGTGTTACTTGTCACTTTTTTTTTTTCTTTTTTCTTTTTTTTTTACATGAAAGTGGCCAATTGCTTTGAGACCAGCACTTAAAATACTTGTAAAGTGTCTGAATTGGAGCAGCTGTTGGTGCTGAGCAGGCTGTGAAAGCACACAAGTTGAAACATTTCTCATAACATTCTTTTTTTTTTCCAAAAGTGATTACACAATTCCAGGAAATTAAATGTAGCATTTCTTCAGTGAAAATAGCTGAGTATAAATAATGGAGAACAAAGAGGAGGGAAAGTAGATGAAGAGGAAAAGTTGGGAGGGGAAAGGAACACACGCAGAAAAGAAGATTATGTCCTACCCTGGAATTTCAGAGGACACTCTGACCCTGGTCAGTATTATTAATATATCTAAGCCCTGAGCTCTGTAGGAGTAGGGCATGACCTTACTCAGTAATTCAGGAAGTCCTTGTGTTTCCCTCTTTGTTTTTTCCACCAGACCTTAAAACTTTCAGCTTGGGTTCTCACCAAAGCTTCCATGTGATCCAGAAGCTTGTCTGACACGAGCATGAGCTTGGGGCACACGTCCCTGCCAGGGAATTTGCCTGGGTGCTGGTGGCCAGTGCTGCACAGAGTGGCTGGAGCTGCAGTCAGGACTGTCACACTTTTACAGTCTGTCCTCTGCTCTGTTCCAGCTGCAGCAGTTTTGTGGAAATGAGTAAAATCTTGTGTATGAAAGCCGTTGTTCTCTGATGTTTGAAATGGTGATATCTGATAATAGGAGTATGAATTGATTATTGCTATGTTAAGCTTAAAACTTAAGGTGTAGGGGTTTCCTGTTTATTTCTTTTATATCCTAAAAACACCTAAAACCTGCCCAGGGTTTGAGCTCCCTTTCTTAATTGTCAAACAGGCACAGAGGAAAAACTTCTGGCACCACAGCTTGGTGTCCTGGCAGGTCACAGTGTTAGTGACTTAATCCAAACTGCATCTTGCCATTTCTTCTTGCAACTGTGTGCCAGTGTAGTGGTTATTACAAAACACAGATTATTTATAATCTGAGAAATTCAGAATCTGGCTATTACTGATTACCAAGTGTGTTTACATCACTTCTCAGCTTTTACAATTCCTAGACTTTGTCTTCAAGTTTTGTTAAAAGCTTTATTGCAGAAAAGAAATACTGGGAAATGTCCTCTTGCCTAATCATAGAATGGTTTGGTGGGAAGGGACCTTAAATATGATCCAGTTCCACCTCTCTGCCATTGGCAAGGACATTTTCCACTAGACCAGGTGCTAGAACTTCCAGCAAGAGGCACATTATAAAAGCTTTGTCTGGTTGTAAATGCATGAGGTTTGCAAAAAAAACAATTCTTCCATTACGTGTTTTCAATAATTCTGTGTCAAACACTCTTGCTAACCCTTAGCAGGCTTTTAGTATGCACATAGATGTTTTTAATACCTCCAGCATTCAGAAGGGTTTTTAATGATTTGTTCAATAATTGATGGAGCTTTGGCATAATTTAGGCTTTTGTGAGAGATGGCAGATGAGTAGAATATATTTGGTTGTTTAGTTTAATCATCCCTATCTGTGACTTAAGGTGAAAAACAGAACGAAGGACTGGAACAAGTGGGAGAATCTCTTGGAGAAAATTACCCCCTTAACTGAAAACTGGAGAAAGCCTTAATTAACCTATTAATTCATTGTTTAAGTGTCTGCAAAGTGTTTTCTGAGCAGTAACAGTCATTACCTTCCAGAATTGTGTGTGGTTATATGGACCTTTATATTTACATCTATTTTCCCTGTTAGCCAATAGATTCAGTTTCTCAGCTCATTTCCCTCAGTCTTGGTGAGATAAAGCAGAAAACAGGAGCTGTCCTCTTCTTGTCTTCTTTTAAATACTGCAGTCTTATTTAATCTTTGATGCTAAATCCATATCCATAGACCAGTCTGCTTTGACAGGTAGTAATAAGTGCCCTTTAATGAGGAAAACCACACTGAAAGTGTTTGGATTTTGTCACCAGTTATATAAAATTGCTGGGCTCTTTCTGATACAACCAGAAATTTACTTAACCTGAAATACTGGCTCTTAACTGGAAATCAGTTCTATTGCTCACTTACTTCAAACACAATCAAGCCACAACTCCCTCAACTCCAAATCTTTGCTAGGGTACAAGTTGCTGCAAAGGTTAGGAATTGCATATCATTTCAGAGAAAAAAAGGTGTTTGGAGTCTAAATTGTAGAAATGGTAAGTATTGGGTACTTCTGAACCAGAAACAAACAAGTGCAGGTTGGGATTTTCCATTAAAAACAAACAAAAGAAATCCTATTGTATGTGTTTAACCAACCTTGTAATAACATGTTACGATACACTGCTTTTCCTGATCATAGCAAAGGTGTTTATGTAGCAAAATGAATTTGATTACAATATTTTTGTGTGTAATAGACTTTTTTTTTTATCCACCAGGCAATCAGCTCAAAAGGTCACCACAGTATCTCTTACACATTATCCAGAAGCCAGACAGTTATAGTGGAATATATTCATGATAAAGATACAGACATGTTTCAGGTAAGGCTCTAAAATACTTGGATTGTTTTTAAAAAGCAACACAAGAAACCCCAGTTCTGTGTTATCCTCTGGGTATTCTCAGTGACCTGTGGGATTTCCAGTCTGACCCAGCTGCATTAAAATGGGAGCACTTTGAAATTTTGCATTATTCTGCTCTTTGCAAACCCACACCAGCATCTGTTAATATTTTTACTGATTTACTCTTTTAATTGTACTCTGCCTTTTCTCCAAAGACAAACAGTACTGGAGAGAAATGTGTGCTGTTTTTGGATTCAGGAATGAGCACAGAATTACACCCACCACCCTCCAGCTAATCACATAGCTGGAGTAAAAAAGTGGAAGGAGTAGGACATGGGCTGGGGAAGGAGGAAGGTAAAAGAAGCTGGGCAGGAGGGGAGACAAACCAGTGACAGATGATAAACTGTTCCTGAGGGGTGTGCAGAACTCAGGTGGTGTAGGGGACTGGGCTGAGTTTCTCTAAGCTTCCACCTATTGCCCAGCATGTGCTCAGTGTCCCCTGTCTGCATTTGTGTTTTTCTGCATCATTTAACATTCCAGTAACCTGAGTGATTTTCTTGTGCCGTGGTTATTTTTATGTATAAGAGAGAGCAGAAATTCTGTGTGAACTTAGGCTTCAGACTTGGGGAACCCAATCAAGCCAAACCACCTTTTTCATTCTAGACTGGTCAGGTCTGTGTTATCTTTGACCTCCAATTAGAGCATCTCACCAGGAATTATCCCTCCTCATTCAGCCTTTCATAGTTGGAAGGGTCAGCAGTTGAGTACTGTTGACAGAGAGGAAATAACTCTTTGGAGATGTCGTTGCTTCTCTTGACTTCTGTGTTTTGCTCTATATTAAATTTTCCCAGTGTGACTGAAACTGTTAGGTCCAAATAGGAATTGATTAAAACCCAGTCTTATTCATTTGCTTCAGAATGAAGGATTGAAAGCCAGGGTGAACTGAAATAGGTTTTCCTGTGTTGACTAGTGAAAGAAAAATGTAACCCATCCATTGGAGTTACTGTGTGATGCTTGTTTAGCTCTTGAGCAGCTACAGTAACATTTTTTTCTGTATATAAATTTTGAAAAGCCATTTTTGAAAGCTGGATTTTTTTTTCCCTTTCTTGAGTGCAGTAAAAAATGAATAAAAAGTTGCAGAACAGCTGCTTTTTCTAGGCATGCTGTATTGCACAATGTCCTAGTGATGGGTACAGCTTTTTGGGGGGGATAAGACACCATTTCAGTCTTGGGATGTGATGACAAATTGATGTCTGTTGATCCACAGAGTAGAATTCCATTGTTAGTCAGGCATCATTTGGTCAGACAATCCTTGGAGTTAGATGTTTTCTTTTTAAATGTGTGTTCTTGGCTTGTGTAAGATGTGGAAGTTGAAAAGGGAAGGATAATTCCTGGACTACAGGATTATCCTGAGCCTTGAGGCCCCACTTTGACTGCAGTTAACATGTATTATCCTGGGCAGATCACTTGGTATTTTGTTCTTTATCCCCACTGTGCTTCTTGAGCTGTTGTTCTGCTGTGTTGTTTGTAGTTTCGTTTTTTGGGTTTTTTAAATGTACTGTATTATGAAATCTGTGTGCATTTGCTGCTATGAACCTTTGTCTTAGTGACATCCAGGTCAGATTTCTTCATTTAATTACAAAAAGAATGTACAAATGTGTTCCTCTGGCGTCTCACAGACTCTATATGCTCCAGCATCCATGTGCTGCTATACATGAAGATTTTCTGAAAGCTTAGTTTAACCATTCTTAAAGTGAAGTTTAACCATTCTGTTGATGATGCATTAGGTGAAGTTGAACCTGTTCCTTCATGGTTTGATGGGGTGAGAATGGGTTGATTATATCTGTTCATGCCACTACAAAGAACCAAAATGTGCAGCTCCTACCCTAAATAACTACAAGTTTATACAAGAAGCAGGTACATTCAATACCAAGCATTGATTTTTTTTTTTCTGAAGAATGGCCCTTCAGAAGATGCAGAATCCAATTCTCGCTCTCACCAGAGTGAAACTGTTGAAGCCCAAGAAGCTGCAGCTGTTAAATTGTGTGCTGGCAGGCTTTGCCTTGTCAGGAGCAGTGTTTTACTGACAGCAGACAGCAGCAGACCCAGGGACTGCCTGCCTCTCACAGCTTTTAACAATCACCTGCAGAGGACACAGCACTCGCTGCCTCTGCAGCACCTGGCACGTTTATGGGTTCTTGTTGGACATATGACACAGTTAACAAGAAGGGTCCCAAAATGCAGCCTGAAATTTGCCAGGAAGAGGGAAGTCATCTGTGCTGTGGAGGAAAATGGGAGAAAAATGAGTAATGAAGTGTGTAAAGAACAGCTCTGAATAGTGGACTTGGTCTGTAGTGACTGTAGTCTGACTGCAACAGCAGATGAGTTAAAAGTTTTGCAGGGTGGATGTTGATAGCATCAAGTTTTTCATTTATTCCTTAGGCACTTGCTTTTCAGGTAATCTCAAACTCAAATTCTTGATTTAATACAGAGCTTGAGAAAGCTGCCAGATTTTGAAGGCCACTTCTTCAAATAAATTCAAATGCTGCAAAGTAGCACAGTACATGAGACTGATCCTCTAGAAGGCTTTCTCAACTGGAAAAGGAAAGAAAACCTAATATTTAAAATATTTGATTTTGCATAGAGATACTTGTGACACAAATGAGATAAGTACTTAAGTGTTTATATAAAATACTATGTATCATTGTAGGGATTTTAAAAAACACATAGATGCATTGTGTATAGATCTTAATAGTTATATCCAAACAAATCTGAATTTCATGGTGAATGATTAGTGTGATGTAAGGCTGGGAGCACACACTTGTGTGCTTTGTCATCCTTTAAGGAAAAATGAGGCAATTTTTTCTCTAATTGCATCTAAAAGCTTTGAAAGAATGATCTATTTCAGAGAGTACAAGAGGCAGAAACTTGTTATGAACAAATTAATTTCATATTTGTTATTGATTATCCTTTAAGAGACTCCATGTACAGATAGAGAATAGTCCAAAGTTATTCATGAGGTTCCAGCTGCTGCTGCTCAGTGCTGACTCTTAGCAGGAATTGCTTTGGATGGGAAATAGAAGCCTGGTAGAAATAATACTGTAAAAGCAAGAAGAATATTGCTTTGTAAGATTTAGCTTCAAGTTGTCAAGTTATATAAATCAGAAATATCCCATTTTAAATAGTTTCTAAACTCTGTCTCCTGGGTATTCTAGTAGACACTTTCTGTGAGAAAGTGAAATGTACACTTTTGATTAGGCCTTGTTGAGTATTTCCTGAGCAGGGAGCTCATCCCATTTTCAGCTTGTGCTGAGCCCTGTGATACAGAGACAGTAACTGGATGTGTCACTGGAGACATGAATTTTGACATGTGTTAGAGTGAAACCCTGCAAAGCAGAGCTTGGAGCAGGAGAGAGAAGTACAGGAGAGATCCCTGCACTATTTCTATCAATCCAGTTGTGACAAGGCTTGGGTGTGGATAATATTAATTTCCTTGACTCTTGAGCAATGTTTCTTTAAAGCAGGTTTAGTTTGCAGAGATGTTTGTTAATGATGGAACCATACATGGCTGCCCACAGGTGGCTTTTAAGGGCAAGATCTGAACAGAATGGAACTTCTTTGGGGGACAGTGAGATCTTGTTTAGTGAGGAGGTTATTTAATATCAATGTAGATACCTGATACTGAAGGTAGTTTCATGTGAAGAGTATTCCTAATTCTGTTTGATCATAAGGTGTCTGTAAAATTAATATTCTGTTCCACTTCTTGTTTCTCAACTCCACTTGCCCAGTTAAGCTCAAAGTTGGTGTAACATTAATTTGCCTGTGGAAATATTGATAAAGCCACACTGTGTGTCTGGCAGTCAGATCCTTCCATCCATGCAGTCATGAAGTTTTCTGTCCCAGATGTTTCCAGATTTAGAATTAAAAATTTTAGCTGACAAGATAGAAAAATCTTCCTGTCTACTGATAAGTGTGTTTCATGTCTGCTCAAGAAAGTTATTTAATACTGTTAGTCATGTGCATGATTAGGAATAAATTTCATCATATGGTGGGTTTTGCCTGAAAACTCTTCTTTCTGGGATTACAAATCCTGAAAACATGAAGGTGGGTAGCTCTTTCTTATGACATATCAAAATAACCAAGTCCTGGGTCTAAAAAAAAAGTCCTTTATATTCACAGCAAATGTACTTGGAACTGGAAAATGTGAATAAAACTCGTCAATCCAAGCTAGTGTTTTCTTAGCTGACAGAATGTAGTGGCAAGTAATTTGCTGTGGTTGGATGAGGAAACAGCAAGGTGATAATGCTTTTTGTGGTGGCAATACCCTTATCAAACAGATCAGCTGTGTTGATTTATTTCAAGCAAGCATGAACATCCCTTGTGGTAAGCGAAAATTTGTCATTCCATGTCCGTGATGTATTTCTGCCTAGGACAAATGTGGAAATACAGGTTAGTCTCTGTCTGGATCTTGCCTTCCAAAAATTCAGTAGACAGAAATATTAACCTGGCAAAACTGTGTCCTCAACGCTTTGTGGATATTTCTAGTTATACCATTATCTTAATTTTTTTGCAGGTTGGGAGGTCTACAGAAAGCCCCATAGACTTTGTAGTAACAGATACTATTTCAGGAAATCAAAATAATGATGAAACCCAGATTACCCAGAGCACCATCTCCCGATTTGCCTGCAGGATTGTTTGTGACAGGAGCCCACCATACACAGCAAGGATCTTTGCAGCTGGATTTGACTCATCTAAAAATATATTTCTTGGTGTAAGTACTGCTAATAATGATGTTACGAGCAAGCCCAGGTTTATATTCTGTTACTTTCAAGGCCCCAAATCTCCTTGTATTGGTTGATAACTTGTACTGTCATTAGACTTTTATTATTCCAATGCACCAGCTGCAGTGTTAAGTAGAAACTGCAGTTTTATGTGCCTGAGTTATCACCAGCACAGACTCGTGGTCATAATTGTCTTTAACAATGAAGCTGCACTTTAATGACTGGTAGTGGATTTTCTTTAGGTTGGTTTGATGTATTTCTGATGGTCACTGTGACTGTCACACGTAGGAAAAAGCGGCCAAGTGGAAAAACCCCGATGGCCACATGGATGGATTGACAACCAATGGGGTGCTGGTCATGCATCCCAAAGGAGGCTTCACAGAGGAGTCCAAGCCCGGAGTGTGGCGGGAGATCTCCGTCTGTGGGGACGTGTACACGCTCCGGGAGACCAGGTCTGCTCAGCAGAGGGGCAAACTGGTAAGTGGGAAGCACCTCCAGTTAATCAAGGGGTGCTTGTTTGCCTGGCTTTGAATGGAGGCATGTTGCAGCAGCCCTTTTATTAGAGGGTAAAAATGAGCTGAGGCAGACAGCACAAAAAGGGTCCTGCTTTATTCTTCCTCACAGCTTTGTCATCCTAACACCAACTATTCACTGACTCTGGCTGCAGCAAGCCCCTACTGTGGGTTTCCCTTGCAGCTTCTGATTGCTGGATATTTCCTGCTAAACTCTGAGTGCAGGTGTTAGTTTGCAGACTCTGAGTGCAGGATTTTACCCAGCTAGACTGCAGGTTCCAACAACAAGAGGCTCTAACTGCAGACCCAGACTGACCTCCCAGCAGTGATTCTCTCCTCACAATCTGCTTCATGAATCTCTACTTCCTGCTCCTCAAGGATCCTCCCCTTACCAGCCAACCCCCTCTGTTATCTCACTCATCCTTGTTGGATATAGCTCTTGCTCATCAGGGGCAAGGCTGTATTGGTTAATTAACACAGCTGTTACTGATCAGGGGTGAGGTCACCTGCATTCCCTTCTCCTACAGAGGCAGGTACAGGGTGACTCTCCCTGAGTAGTGGACGCTGCAAGCATCTAAATCTGCGTTTTACAGCAGAATTTGCACTGCTGTTCTGTTACTGATTGTATGGGAGAACACTCACAACTTTCTGCTAATGCCAGTTTTCCAATTGAAATAGCACAGAGTGTAAAAGCTAAATAAACTCTGCTCTGGAATCTCCATCTCTGAAATGTTCTCCTGGGGCATGGGGATGTCTGGAAGTTGCTGCATGGGCAACTGTCTTTTGCAGTACTGCCAGAAGAGTCCGCTTTTGTGCAGAAGCAGTTTGGATAAGGCAGCTTCTGTTTGATTTGCCTGCCACTGGGAAGATAAGAGGAGCCCAGGAAGTATATTCCTGTTTTCTCCTGTGAGGCAGGACGGGCTTTGCCTTTCCCAGAAGTGAGAGATTTCAGCTGCCAGGGACCTGTGACACATAAAACCAGGAGAGAAGTCAATGAACTGACTTTGCAACTTTGCCATTGGCTTTGCAGAAAACTGACTGCTGAAAGAGTTAGGGGAATGGAGTTTGGCTGTTCTGCTTTCAGCAGGCACCCTGCAGGACATAAATTGCTTTGTCACACTGATGGTGGCAGGCACATGTTGCCTGGGGACCTGGACAGATGATGTGGCAATTGCAGCCTTTGTACGTGGTTAGCAAAACACCTTTTTAGTACTGCTAAAGAGAGGCACAGCAAAACAAATGAATCCCCCTCCCTGCATCCAAAATGAGTTGAATTCTCATTTAAATAAAATTGCATGGCACACTGGTATTGATGTGATCAGTATTCGTTGATTGGGTTCATAAAACCAAATGCAGGCTGTATAATGAATTGAACACGTTGCATATGAGGGAGCTTTTTGCTTTGCTGTTTGTGAAGGAATTATCTGAAAAGAACATCAGATCAAGGCTTCTCTCATCTCTACTTGAACCACTACATTTTTCTGCTGGAATTACTTTGCACTGGTGACCTCTTATCTGTAGTCTGTATTGTACCACTGAGGTGTTTTGTGCAAGGATGATCCACAGTTAATCTGTGAATTTAAACTGGATTAAAATGTAAATGCTAAATTGGTTGTCATTCATAGTATTCTTAGGCAGATGTGATGATTTCATGTGACCTACTTAATGTATTTGTTTGTATTTGGCTATTTGTTCTGCATTAGTGGTATTTTCTGCATACTTTCTGTGCCTAAAGCCAGGCAGTAGATCTGTTTTTCTCTTTAATTTTATAAAGAGCCTTTTTAATATATATTCATCATTAATGACCTGATAGCGAAAGCACAGGTTGCTTATATGTTTGTGACATTAACATAAAGAATATTTCAGTCAAGTACAATGTGTGGCATAATCCCTTGAAAATGTTTTAAGTACCTGCTTTTAATCAGAGAGAAGCCTTCAGGCAGTGCACGCTGGGGCTGTGTTTGCTTGGAATACCTCATTAAATAAAAGGCCTAATGAGTGGGGTGGGTAATTGTTTGTAAGCTGAGCCTGTGTGGCTTCAAATTTGTCACCTGAGAAACTCAACTGGTAATTCTGTCTGCTGCAGTGCTGAGCCATGCAGGTACCTGTGCTGCTGCTGAGGCACACTCTGGGAGCTCGTGCTTCTGCACAATGCTTGACCCTTGCCACAACCCCAGAAAAAATGGTGTCTGAGAGGCAGGACAGCTGGCCTGTCCTGGGTAGCAGTTTTTAGTCCAAAAAGGAATTTTTTTTTTTTTTTTTTAACTGCGTGAGCAGCTTCTGTCAGTCTGTGTAGGCAAAGAATTCCAGGAGAGAATCTGCTAATGCAGCCCTCAGGGAATGGCACGTCTTTTCTTCAGTCTATCAGGACTTACTGAAATACGACAAAGGCACAGAGAATCAATATTGGAGGAAAGAAAATGCATGCTCAGGGGCCCAAAGACAGTGTATAATAATTTGTATTGCGGCTGCAAATGCAAATCCCCCGTACAAGCACAGAATGAGACCAGTGCTCGTTATAATCCTAGATCTAGGTTAGGAGGTGAGGTGGATTCAGGACACCAATAAGACAAAGTAGCATCTACAGAGGTCAGTGCTCAGAAAGGTGCTGCGGTATCTGTAAAAGCTCTCGGGCTAAACAGCCTCCCCTTGCGTTCTGCCACCAGGTAGAAAACGAGACCAACATCCTTCAGGACGGCTCCCTGATCGACCTGTGCGGGGCCACGCTGCTGTGGAGAACGGCGGACGGACTCCTGCACACGCCGACGCAGAAACACATCGAGGCTCTGCGGCAGGAGATCAACGCCGCCAGGCCCCAGTGCCCCGTGGGCTTGAACACCTTGGCCTTCCCCAGCATCAACCGCAAGGACGTGGTGGAGGAGAAGCAGCCTTGGGCCTACCTCAGCTGCGGCCACGTGCACGGCTACCACAACTGGGGCCACCGCAGCGACACGGAGGCCAACGAGCGCGAGTGCCCCATGTGCAGAACCGTTGGCCCCTACGTGCCTCTGTGGCTGGGCTGCGAGGCCGGCTTCTACGTGGACGCCGGGCCCCCCACCCACGCTTTCACCCCCTGTGGACACGTGTGCTCCGAGAAATCCGCCAAATACTGGTCCCAGATCCCGCTGCCTCACGGGACTCACGCGTTCCACGCCGCCTGCCCGTTCTGCGCCACGCAGCTCTCCGGGGAGCACAACTGCGTCAAGCTCATCTTTCAGGGCCCCATCGACTGAGAAATCACTTGGCAATGACCACAATAAAAGTTTCCTTTAACGGTTTACTGTGAAGATTTTTGCCACTAACTCTAGATTTTACCTTTTTTTATAATGTTATTAATAAAGGGGGCGGTAGGGCGGGGACGGGGGAAGCGATGAGGAAATGGAGGGACCGTGGTGGAATTGGGATACATTGATACCTGGAACTTGACAGATATCAGTGGTGTTGCATGCTCAAAAGCAGCATATTCATGGAGTCTTCTTGGTCAAATTGTAGTATATTTGTAATCTTTTTATTAGTACCCTGGATCAGAAAAAGGTGTCTTAAATGATTTTTTTAAGCTAAGATTTTTTAACGGAAAGGTTTTTTCTTCTAAACTTTGACAAGCCTTTAAAACCTATTTTTCAAATCTAGAAGGAACATACAGAATGTAACTGTCTTTAATTTGCAATATAATTTAACTTGAATAGTTTCTCAAGGAGCAAATACAGAATGTGTGGACAACCATAGGTGAATGTTCACTAGAGATAATTGGATATGTAAGAGAAAAATTAGCTGCCTAAAGTGTAGAGGATAAAAGCTATTAAAATATCTATTATGGTATAACACAGCTGGCCAAAAAGGCATCAAAGATTACTTGAAACTGAGGAAATCCTGTTTGCATTGATTTCCTTTCAGTGTAATAGATATCCACTGGCTATTAGGTATGGGAGATGGCCGATTATTTTTTTTTTTTTTTCCATTTAACCTGCATCTGGTGAAACCACTTTACTCTTTTCCATACTTAGCTCTGGGGTTTAAACTGATATTCTGTGTTTGTGTAATCTGGCCTTTTTATTTCTGCTTTGCTTGCCCTCAGTGCTCCTTTCCCAGCACCTTTGGGTGAGCGGAGGCCACAGATTCCCAAAATCTTTTGGGTTGGAAGGGACCTTAAAGCTCATCAGTTCCACCCCCTGCCATGAGCAAGGACAGCTTCCACCATCCCAGGTTGCTCCAAGCCCCAAACAACCTGGCCTTGGACACTTGAGGGGATCCAGGGGCAGCCACAGCTTCTCTGGGCACCCTGATGGAGCCAGAGACGTGTCCAGGCTTTCCTGCAGTGATGAAGGGGTGGTGCCACAGCAGGACATGAGGTTTAGGTACAGCTGGTACAGAATTTATTTACATAAACCTGAATTCAGGAAAGCACTTAGTCTCTGTTTAAATATAAGCCCACGGCTGGGACTGTTTAGATTCTCAAGAGCTTCAGTGCATTGCGGTTATTTGCTGTTCTGTTTTGAAATAAAAAGCAATTAAAAATAAATTATTTTTTAAACTCACTTTAAAGCATTTTCACTAGAAGGGAGAGCATCATTTCCAGTTCAGCTGAGCATTTTTGTTCACTTTTCAACTTGCTGCCATCTGTCACCTTTTCTTTTGCATATTGAGTTGTGTTTGTATCTTTTTTTCCCCCAAATGTTTGCAAATCAAACAACATTCAAATGTAATCAAATACATGCACCAGGGTGGTACATCTCAAGTGGATCACTTGAAATTCGTGACTTTTTAAGAGAGCTGATAAATGTTTACTATGGAAATAATTAAATCAGAATTTCATATGAGGTGTACCCTGCCCACTGTTAGACTCATTTCATGCAGAATGATAATTCTTTGATTTGTGGTTTTTTTTTTTTCTTTATGCTTTCTGTACTCTCGGTATCTGAGGTATCAATCTATCCAGGTTTTTAAAAAAAAAAATTTGGGAGAAATCTATAACATCTCTAGATGAAATTGATCACTCAAGCTCAGTTCTGTCTAATCAACTATAGCTTTTTGCTATATTTGTGCCCTTTGTATAAATATATAATTTATATGATTTTAATATATTCTGTGTATATATATATTTGAATTGGCCTGTTCATATTTTGGTTGTAAAATTGTTTTATAGTTAACCTTATAAACATTTTACATGTCCCTTGCCAGTGGTGATGGGATGGACTTTTGTCTGCTGCTGTTTTTAATATAATTTTGCTGTATACATGTTCAGCATTTTAATAATTTGAAAATAGCTTTACTTTTCTTTTTATGCTTTTGCTGTTAAAAAAAAAATATAACCCTGCAGCATTTTTTTTTCTAAAAACCCCAAACCTTTCAGTTTTT
>VZUA01072887.1:0-14233 GCA_013401035.1 Horornis vulcanius
ATTCCCAGCAAATAAATTCATGTTTAGATACTTGGAGAAAAGAGCTGAACAGCTATGGGAGCATCTTCTGTGAATGTAATTCATTGTTAGAAGATTATCTGAGCATCTGAACTGATTGGGGTTTGCTGTGTTAATCCTGCTGGGCACCCCTTCAGAGGGTGGAAGGAGCAGGGCCTGAGCTCCCAGAGGAAGAGCTCCTCTGACTCATCTCTTCATGTTTCTCTTCTGACTGAAGTGGTATCCAAGAGTTTAGTGGTGTTTTGTGGAGCAAGAGCCTGCCCTTGCTTGGAAGAGGAATTTCCTCCTGGGAAGTTTGGGCTGTTACAAACCGGGCGGGGAATACAGATGATAAAATAGCAATATGTGGCATGTTCACTCCTCCTGTTTATTTTGAGGATTATGAAGGTCTGATTATGTCTTTTCCAGACAGCACTGTTGCTATCATGGGTTTGAAATAGTTCTTTCACTAGAAAAAACTGGGGAAAGAATGAGCTGGACTGAACTAATGTACAGCCAGGGACATGAGAAAAGCCATGAAGCAGCCCCTGGCCCATGTGAATGTCTGCCCAAGCAGCATTCATCTGAGACATCCACAAATGGCTGGCCTCCTTGGGGAGGCCTGAAACCCCACCAAAGTCGCTGCTTTCTGAAAACAGAGCTCTAACCCCTGTTGCTTTTAGCAGCAGCTGCCAGCAGTAGTGACATTTAGATGCCCACATGAGGCAAAGCTCAGGCACTTTCAGATCTCCCCCTGAAAACCAGGAATAGCTCTCCATGTGTGTTCCTGAGCTAATTCCCAACTCAGAGCAAGACTCAGCTCTCAGCTGTGGTTGGTGGTCATGTTTTGCACTCGCCAGCCAGGGTAATCCCTGGGGAAACACTTTGTGGGACTGTGGGAGTTTTGGTTGATGTTGCAGGGTGTCCTGGCTGTTGGGAGGAGCAGTGCAGGCTCTGGGCTGCCCTGTGAGGAATGGTGACTGCACCTACGCTCTGAGTCACTTGGTGACTCTCACCTGGGGGACTCTGGTGAGATGTTGAGTCACCAGCACACTCGAGCATGGTTTGATTCCTCCCTGGCTCAAAATGGCTTTTGGTGCCCCTCTGTTTACCCTCAGGGTGATGACAGGGACTGTCTGCTGGGGACACGTGGCCAGGCAGGCTCCTGGGCAGCCAAGCTGCTCTCCTGTACCCTCAGCCCAAAGCAGATGGGAAGGAGGGATCTGGCACCAGGTCAGAGGGAAGTGAAAAGGAAACTGCTGCTGGAAAGGAGAGGATGAAGTGGTGGGGCAGCCCCAGACCTCCCAACAGCAGAGCCTGTGTGGAGCATTGGCTGTGGTACCACGGGAGCACTGCAAAGCACATCTGAGGGGCAAAATGCAGGAGGTGCCACATGGTGCTGCATTTACTTTGTTCCTGTCCTGTCCTTCCCTGGAGGGACTTGGTGCCCACTGGGACATCAGGCAGAGATGGCTAGATGCTGCTGAGCTAGAAATTCCAGGTGTGCAGTCACAGGGTGCTGCTGGTGAGCTGTGGTGGGGACTGACTGACGTCTGGAGAGCTGGGGAAAACTGTCCATGAAGGAGAACCCCTGGCTAGGACCTGCATGTGCCTGCATGTCCTGTGGGCTGGTTTTTGGGCTGCATGGAAGCTGCTAGATAGAGGATGGATGACCCATGTGCTGCTGGAGAGCAAACCTCATGGCAGAAAGTGACTTCCCAAAACTCATATATTCACACAGAAATGAGCAACAGGACAGAAAGATGTGGTGTAAAATACCAGAGCATATTTGTTTTAGTAGCATCCCACTCATGTGCTCTTTTTAAAGGACTTGATTAGTATTCTGAATCAAGAACTTAAAAAATCTATTATCGAGACCTTTTTAGCAACATTAGATATAATGGGTGAAGCTCATTCCTGGTGTTACTCCTTTGGATTTACACCAGGCTGGATTTGACCCCACGGCTGTTAATGCAGGATGACAGGAAGATGAAGGAAAACTGCTAATGTGTTAAATAGACCTGATTGATTGAAAGCTGTTTTTTTTTTTTCTTCTTTATTAGTGGCAAAATGGTGACACCATTCCTTGCTGAAAATCAAGTGCTTCAGTGCATTTCCATGAATGGAAAGGAAATGTTTTTAGAGAAGCAGCCTGTGGAAAATGCTAGCAAGGAGAACCAGGCAAGGCAGTCTGAATTAAATGGGTTCAAAACCTGACTGTGTAGGTTTGTGAGGCTGGAACGGGCCAGGGATTGGGTTCACCATCCTGGGGAATAAATGTGGCCAGTGATCCTCTGACAGGGAGTGGAGGAGGGCTCCAAGCCTGCAGGGCTCCCGCCCCAGAGCATCAGCCCTTCCCTCCTGAGCCCCTGCAAAAGGAAACAATGCGACTTGCATTGCACCAAGAGCATTTCACCATGAAAACCAGTTAAAACCCAGTTAAAACCAAAATTAATTTAGTCCAAATTTTGTGGGGCATGGGTCAGAAACCAAAGGAAAATGTTATGGGCAGAAATCACAGAGGCTACAGGATTTACCGCTTCTGCTTTGGCTTCAGCAGCTTATTACCTCTAAAAAGCCTCTCCCCCACTGCTCAGGACAGGCAGATAAATGCAGTTAAAGCAGTGAGGATAGCACTTGTTTCACTTGCCTGGAGCCAGTTACAGTGAAGGTGCCCAGGGCTGAAGCAGTTGCCTGTGAGACCTGTCCTGAGCTCTCCAAACTGCAGATGGGACGCTCTGGCAGCCTCTTCCTTCTTGCTGCTTTGCAGGAGCTTGGACAAACTCTTCACAAACCCACTCATGAGTGCAGGGCTTTATTTTTTCCTGTGTCTTGCCACTGGCTTGGTGCATAGCTTTGGGGAAGTTACTTAACCTTGCTAAGACTTTGTTATTTCCCCTGAAAAGTGGGGTTAAATAGTGGCCATCCATCACCCCTTGCTTTGAGATGCTGGGATGAAAGGTGTTGCAGAGACAGTAGATATTAATGATATCCTTTTCATTCTTTTTCATTAGCTTGTGGCCTTTTGACACCCAGAAGAAGTAACAATGTATTTCTCCTTGAAAAACCTACTTTAGATTATTTCCACCGCCATCAAAAGTGGAGAGTATCAGAGTTTTCCTGGGCAAGCTCCCTTTTCAGCCCTGTTTTGCAGACTCAGGGAGTTAAGAAAGTTGCAGAAGTGCTCATCAGAAATGATTATCCAGGGTGTTTATTATTTCTGTCAGGAAGTTATTTTAAATGTATATGTATAGATGTTCATAAAATTAGGACTTTTAAAAACATTTTTAAAAATTTGATTCATGAGCAACCCAAGGCAGCAACTGTGGCTCCAGCTGCCACTGATTTTATTGCAAAAAGCATCCCAAAAGATCTGCCGTGGGCTGAGCCCCCAGCCCCAAAGCTCTGGCACTTTTCCCTGCTCCAGCCCTTTTCCATGTCCCCAGGTGTTTCCCCTGGCCAGAGGGCCCCTGAGCTTTGCTCAAGAGGTGGCTGTGGCTTGTGGCTTTTTGGCATCAGTGCTCCAGCACTGGCTTCTCTGCCCTGGTGGAGGTGAGGCTGATGTGGGGCTGTGTGGTGCAAAAGGCAGGCAGACTTTTAACTGAGAAAGCAGCTTGATCGACCTTCATTTACCTGGAGTTGGAAATGTTTATGTGCCTATAACTTTTGCTTGTTTTTAGGGAAATAGTTTTCAATTTCTAATAGAAGGTGACTCTTAAAACCTGATGCCATCAAAGTAGCCATCAAAAAGTCATGCAGGCATCCATATTTTTTTGGTACAGGCTAGCTTCAGTTAGCCATGGGCAAACATCAAAAGGTTTGAGGGAGGACTGCCTTCAGGAAGAGGCCAGTGCTTGTTTGGAGCCATGTGAAGCACTAGAGCAGAATTCTTCAGAACTCTCTGTCATTAAATCTCATCCTCTTCCAAGAGTAGCTATGCACTGATTAACTGAAATTCACACTTTCCTTTTGCTCAGGTGTAGGGTGGAAAACTTTGATGGGGAGAAATGTTCAAACATTCTGAAGGAATGGTTTGAGAAGGTAACTGCACACCTGAGGTGTGTCTGATACCTGGACAGGGGCTGGTCTAATCCTGGACCTCTCTGTGGCTTAGCCCACAGTTTAACTGCAGAATTCCTGGCTGGAATTTGTACAAAAAGCCTAGGTAAAATTTGGAGAGGGATATCAAACAGGTTTCCCCAGCCCAGGTAGCCTCATGACTATGGAGATGTTGTCACAGACACACCCCAAACCACGAGTGGTGTTCACGAGTACTCTCAGCCATGCTGCACTTCTCAGGCTGAAAATCACTGCTGGCTCTGTGAAGTCTTAATTTTGTTTTGTGTTTTTGATCCCTCAGGCATTTGTTCAGCCAGGACTATATTTCTGGTTTAACAGCAGCAATGGACTGCTGCTGCAGCTCCTGGCTGTGTAAGCAATTGTAGCCTTTGCTGGGGGAATTAAATCTTACCTTAGCTCAATCAATGAGCAACTGACCTAAACAGCAAAGATCATTATGGAAAAAATAGTGTTTCATTTGATTGTGGATGCTCTTGCAGGGTTTTGATGACTTTACAGGACTTAGGAGAAAGTTGTGGTCTGCCAGAGGGTGTTACTGCATGGCTTGAAGGGACCTGTAGTAAAGACATCATTATTTTATTCTGTAGGTGGGGCAGGGATGGGAAGTTATTGTGTGGTTTATGGCTGTTAAAAGAATGATTTCCTAGATGATGATGGCCTTTGCCTGCAACCACAATATACATGTCATTATTGTTATTATAGCTATTGTTTCTGGAAGTAGCTTATATGCAACTACACTTCCTTAAATTTAACAAGAAGTTTATAAGGGGTAAAAAAAAAAAAAAATTGGGGCACAGTACCTCTGTGTTGCAGACTGGCTTCTTTCACCTGTGATTGTGAGACCCAGGCTGACCTGAGGCTGATGAAAGCTGGCAGTGAAAGGCTGCCTGCAGCACCCACTTTCATCACAGCTTCCTCAAACCTCGTGAAGCAAATGAACTTCAGTGCTGCTGTCTGCAACAGCATGCAGAGATGTCTGGCGCCAGAGGTGATCCAGGTTTATAATGGCAAAGCCAAGAGGGACAGGTTCTTTCCTGCATCAAAATCTGTGTCCAGTGGGAGTGTTAGATTTGGTGGATAAAGTGGATTCCCCAAAGGCATAGATGGGAGCTGAGCCTTGCCATATCTGATAAGCTGGGACAACCATCAAGCCAAATATCACCTGTGAGGGAGAGCCAGAAACTCCAGAGATAGCTGCAAGAGATAATTCTTTACCTGTGTCCCTAAAACCAGAAAGATCCCCAGTGTCTCCAAGTGAGCAACTACAAAAATAACTTGTCCATAATGGAAATGTCTTCCTAATTCTATTAACAGCAATTTTCCGCCTGAAGTTTGAGTTTACATTCTTATTAAAGAGGAAGAGTCCTCCTGTGGCTTTCAGCAGTGCTGTGTGGCATTTCAAGGTGCACCTGGGAGAGGTTTTGTCCTGCAGTGTGTTTGCTTTCTGTCCCTAAAAATTATGGCAGGCGGTTCTCTCTCACAAAGCTCCCATATAAAGAGCTATACTGTGTCTTTGTGAGTGTTTGCAGCATTTGCTTTGTGATGTGGCACAGACCCAAGATGCTCCTTAGAGCCAGGTTTTTGTCTTCTGCCTTCATTTCTTGGTGGATGTTCCCAACCCTCCTGCTTTACCAGACAGGATTTTCAGGATGCTCTGGGTAGGAGGTAGTTTGCTAGAGAAAACCACCTATTCTGCATTTGGGCTAAAATTGTAGCAATAACAAAAGGAAAACCAGTTTCACAAGCATACAAGTGAGAGATGGAGACAGATTAGAGCAATCTGTGGTTTTGAAATCTGTCGGAATAAAGAAAACCACATGAATATGTCAGCGTGCAAAGATAATGAGTGCAAACCACAGCAAAATTTGTGCCCTGTGTGTTCATATTCCCCCTAATTACACACAACCTTCCTCATCCCTGCCACGTGGTGTCCTTTGCTGCTCATACACCTTGGGCTGAATCCTTGCAGGAGCTGGTGGGATAGCATGACAACAGGTTCCTCTTCGGGGTGGAAGCAAGCTGGAAAAATTCTCCTCCTATTTTGACTGAGGCTTAAAAAAACAATAATTCTTAAGTCACTTTTCAGCCCTGAGGTGTTCCTGCCCAATAGGAGGAATGTCTACTGCTTCCTCCAAAGAAGAAATGTTATTAAAAATTTTGTACAGCCTAAATATTTAAGTTCTTCAGCTGGTGCTAGTAAATAGCTGTTCTCCTGGGTTGTGAACTGGGGGGATTTCACAGGGTATGCCTTAAGCAAAATGAAATCTTTACCTTTCCTAAATACTTCAGTATCACATTTGGGTCTTTTTCTAGGCAGTGCTTTCCAAAATTAAATTCTTCCCTTGGATAACCTTTCACGTCACCACCTATTCAGCAAGGGGTGTGTTAGTCCATATGGAAATTTTGAAGTAGGATCTTGAAATAAACTCGAGTTGAAATGTGCACAGAAATGCAAATTCCTGGATTTCTGGATAACAGTTGACCAGAGCTGATCTAATTAAGTGCTGTCCTGCAGGTCTCAGAGAATCTGTTTTATTTGTGTAACAAATGCACATCGATTGGTGGCAAGCACGTGCTGAAGTGGGTTCAATTGCATTTTATGTTGTGTGCTCAGTCAATAAGGCATGGGAAATGTGTGCTTCACTCTGGGATGTGGCAGTGGCTGTTGCAGCACAAGGATGCAGGGTTACTTAATGCTGCTTAGCAATCAGCAGCAGCAGCACCTGTAACGTGCCTGCAGCTGTTATAGTTACTTAGAGGCCCCTAAAAAACACTTACCAGCAGATTTTTATATTCTGTTACACTTCACAGGTGTAATTCAAGGCTGATCTATTAATAATGTATAAAATAGCAGCATAGAGCTGTTTCCTATATAAACGTTCCACGCTTTGGTTTCCTCCAAGGAGTGAATTTACCTTTAAAGAGCTGAAATGTTAAACATATGTGGGTCATAATTCTCAGCCACGATATTTTTTACTGCCATTTAGAAAAATACACATCTCTGGTTTAAGAAAAAAAAATTAAAAAAAATAGCTACTGTATTGTTATAAAAGGAATACTTAAGCTTTCCAAAATATCCTGGCCAAGACTTGCCGGAATCCTGACCCAGTGTAATCCTTTATAAATACCTCTCTACAAATGTGCCTCTTCAAGTGTCCCTGAGTATATTATTTAAATCCCAGAGGACCTTTAGAAAGCGTGTGCAGGAATGGAGCTCCTTTTAACTGGTAGCCCTTTGTATGGGAAGCTTTCTGAAGAGGGAGGTCTGATCCTGCCACGTGTGAAGCCGGCAGGAGTTCTGCAAAAGTTGTCCGAGGCACTTGATGGCAGAGAGAAAATTCCAGCGTTGGTCTCTGCCCTCGGAAATGAATGCAGCTCTGTCAGCCCTCTGTGGTTAAATGGAAGGGGAAGGAGGGAGTGGGAACAGTCCCATGATGTCTCATGGCAGTCACCTGGAGGCAAATCTGGCTCTCAGTCCATGCAGCTGTAAATGCCCACTACTGTAGCTGAAGCAAAGCAAATTTGATTTATTGCTCATAACAAGATCCTTCAGCACCAGATCCTGAAAATACTTAGGTCCAGCTTTGATGTGAGGAGCCCCTAAGATTTGCCACGAATTTTGGGGATATGATGTTAAGACTGTGTGTTTAAGCATAATTTGTTGGGTATTTTTTTGGCTCTTGTTGCAGGTTCTCTCCTTCAGCCATTACTGGCATTACTGGCACTAGGAGAGTTTATCATTTGGATATTATCAGCAATAAGATCTCTTAAAATTTAAGTTTTATGGGCATGTTAATTGAATTAAAAGATTAATATACAGTGCGAGGGACCAAGGACATAGGTGATTAATCCTGAGAAATACACATGGTTGAGTCACACAGAAGCACTGGGGGCAAAAAACCCCAGCACTGAAGGACCTTTGACAAGAAAGGTTGTTTTTCCCCAGACAACCCTGTCAGCTACGGCTGTCAACAACAAAAAGAAAGAAACAAATAAATTGGAGGCCGTGTGTAAGTCACAGGACCAGAATATAAATACACATGACATGGAAAGGAGTAAATAATACTGACGCATTCTTTAGAAATGTTCTCGGGCAATACTTCCTATTCATGTCCCACTGAAATGACATCAAATAAAACTTCATGGGGAAAAGTGTTACTAATCATCCAGGTTCTTGAGGGACACTGCTCTGTGTGTGTTGGGAGGTGCTTCTCCTTTGCAGGGCTGCTGTCTTGGGCCTTACACCAGCAATGCAGAGGCAAAAAGTTTGATATTTTCTGTAACAGATCATAAAAGGAATGTATTTATCCATTACCATCCAAAAGGACAGTTGGGCATTTTTCACTGCAGGTCAAGCTCCCTGTGGAGCTGGAAATCTGGATGTGAGAAGCACTCCCAGGGTATGCAGGTGGGGATGGGGCTGTGAGGGAGCAAAGGCAGCTCACACATGGCTCTGGCCAAAGAGGGCAAATCCCACTGCTCTGGGAAAGCAGAAAGCCTCAAATTAATAACTCTTCCAAACTTCAGAAGTAAAATAGAGGGGGTAAAAAAAAATACAGACTCTTGCTGTAGTCACCAAGGATTTAATAGCTGTGATTTATAACCAAGATCCTCCTAGCTGGGAGGTGATGACTTGCTGCTGGCCCTGTGTGTGGAGAGGACCTCTGAAAGGACAGCGCCTGATCTCATCCAAAGTCCCCCCTAAGGGGGGCTTTAAAAGGTGTGATTTGAAGGGCCATGATGGGCATGCCATCAACTCACCTGTTTTTCCAAGGCAGCTCAAACATGCACAGATTCCTCCAAGCACAGCTCCAGCTGCCAAGAGCCTCTCTCATGCCCAGATCCAGCCCTGCAGGGAGCCCTCACCTGGTGCCTGGGTACCCAACTCCTCCATCCAGGGGATGAACTGCCAAAAAGCAGCAGTCTGCTGCTCCTAAGTTCTCCTGTTATTTATTGGGCTAGTTCCTCAGAGGAGGATCTCAGAGGAGAGATCTTCCCTTCTTACCCGGAAAATGCCAAACTGTGAGTATCTGCTCCTGCAGATAAATCCATAATTAATAATGAAGACGGCTAAGTGAATAAACAAGTGTGCAAATAGTTTTCCACTACTTTTAAGCCTTCAACAATTACTGCCACAGGGCTAAAACACAGTTTCAGATTGCAGAGGAGATGGACATCTTCTTTAGTAAGTTGTCCACTCTGGAAGAGGGTGAAAGCCTCTGCAATAAACTCTGCTGCTTCTTACCCAGTGGCAGCCATGGTTTAATGATTTAAAACTTGCACGGGTGACATAAAAACCCTGTCAGCACCCAGATCTACGCAGGATGGTGCTCTTTGGGCTTGCAAGCCCAACTTCAGAAGCCTTCTGCTCTTTTCTGATGGTTTTATAGGCAAAAACAACACACATCCTGAGGGCTGTTGCTGTGCTGTGTCTTTGATGATTTTGTTTCCACACTGCTTCTTGAATTATGGTACTGCAAACGCAGAAAGGTGTCCTGGCTTGGGGGAAAAAAAAAATATTGTGTTTTGTATGGTTATTTTTTTTTTTAATCCTTGACACATTCGACATCTTTTTCCTTGCAGGTCTGTGTGGTGGCCTTAGTGGGATTTGTTATGCTTTGTATTTCGTACCAACCCGATGAGAAGACATGTGTGCAGTTCACAGTGAAGGTAACTTAACATTTTTTAAGCTTTTTTTTTTTTGCTTCTCATGTCATTAAATATATTCAGAAGAGTTGATACAGGGGATATTTTTTAAGACCACAGGAAAAGAAGTGAAAATACACCTGAAATGCAGGACTGGTTTTCTGTTACTTTCCAGGCAGCCAAGGAAGAAACTGTATCCTAAAAAGGGGAAACGCTGATAACATTTCAAATCAGAACAAGATACCATTTTATTTACCATTTTGAGGTATATAGACAAAGCTGGAATAATTTGGGAAGTGTTCAGAGAGTTTAAGTAGATTAAGTGGAGATAGTGAGCAGGGTAAGAAGCAGGGTGGCATAAAATGAGCCCACTTAAACCGAGTTTTAATACTTAATGAGAAAGTCCTTGGAAAGCATGGGGACACGCATTCTGTCACAAAGCAAATTCCCATCTGAGCATTGTAGGAACTGCACCATACCCCACCTTTGTCTCCAACACTTCTTTGCTGACACTGGTGAGCAACCAGAAGAGCAAGGCTGAGAACGCTTGTTTTTAATACCGTTTTTCCTGGGCTATTTTTCCTTATTATTGTAATTTTCAGGGCTCTTAATATTTTGCAGACACATAATAACCGAGAAAAATACCGACGCAAGCAGCACAAAATAATAGTGATTATTAACTGGAAAAAGGCAGAAGGAAACAAAATGCAAGGAGCAGCTTTTCAAACCATCCATCCTCCTTTAGAAATTAGACCCCGGTGTGTCTTTTGTGTCTCTCTCGAGCTTCTCCCGTACTTAAAGAAAGAAAGGGAGAAGAACAATTGTGCCTGCCCTGTGGCTGCCTCTGCATTGTCCCCTGTCACCTCTCCATCCCCAAGGAAGGCTACTGGGCTGGGCGGGGGCTGCCACGCCAGGCTTTTTACTGCCTGCCCCGCAGCATTAAATTGAATTTGGCATCCAGGCAGGAAGGGAGTCATCCCTCGTGTTGAGAACGGGATGTCGGGCTGGGCAGCTCAGATGTCTCTGCCACCCACCCTGACGGTAAGGAATGTGAGCCATCCTTCCCCGTAGGAGAATAGATGTTTTGGAATTGCTCCCGAGGTGATGTAAAATGGGCCACTCCTCATCAGAGAGAGGCAGAATCAGAGCTTAAATCCCCCTGGTTCAGTCAATTGCCCCTGGACTGTTGCTTAGCCAAGGCACCCTCCTCCCCAAAATCCCCCTTCCCAGCATTTCCTATTGCAGCATGTCACCAAACTCCAGCATTCCCAGGCTGTTCACCTCTCCTGTCTCATGTCCCTGCTGGGAGCTGTTATCCCACAGTTTGGGATAACAGGACCAATGGCTTCTGTCTGAAGGGTTCATACCCATTTTTACAAAGTAGGGGCTAAAACTCTCCTCCAGGGCTTTGATCAATAGGACTCATCTACATCTCCAGTATCACTTCTCAAACCTTTGAATTTCAGTNTAAACAGAGGCCTGGGGGATTCGGGTTAACCCCCAAGGTGACCCTCTGACCACTGTGAGTGATTCCCTCGGGGTGGGAAACAGGAGGACACCTATGCAGTCCTCTCTGCCTTCTTCCCCCTCGGCAGCTGCTTCTTTCATTCACACTTGCATGAGCCCTGGATCCTGTTAAAGAAGGAGGTGTGAGAACTTCTTTCGGCTGAAGTCCCTTCCCGAGACTGCTGTGGGTACCCACAGCACGCCATGTGTCCCAGAGAAAGGGAGGGTGGCTGTGTCCTTCAGCGGGGCAGCAACAGCCAGTGCCACACAGGAAAATCTTGAGCCATCCTGTGGACTTCCTGGGCTCTGTGCTGACGTTTGACAGATGACTGCCTGTGGTCCTCCCCACGGCACCCTCCGGGGTAGTGACAGCCTCTGCTCCCGCACGCCCAGCCCACGCCGTGACACACCACGGTTCCTGTTCCCTGCAGGGGCTCGTGCCTGGGCCACCACCACCCTCAAAGAGGGCCTCCTGATCCACCTCTGCAAACCCCTCTGCTCTCGCCTCTGATAAATATGAGGAGCCTTTTCCATGAGGAACTTAATCCATCTTCCTGTTATTTATTTCAAGTTAGTCACGGAGGAAAATTATTTCCAGTAAATATTGCTAAAACGTCTCTTCCTCATACGGGGAACACGAAGGAGGATGAGCTGCCATGCTCTGACTTCATTGTACGCTGTCTCTCCCCACTTCCCTTTTCTCCTACTTAAGCAGCAATTGCAGTGCCTATCTCTCTGAGGCTGTTAAAAAACAGTTTTCCAGTGGCAAGTCCTGGTTCCTGGGCAGAGCCCACCACGCAGTTGTATTTGTGATGCCGGAGTTGCCTCCAGGTCTGGCATGTGATTAATCTGCTGATGGAATCTCAGCACTCACTGTCTTGTGCTCCCTCAGAGGCACTGCTTGCATTTGGCTCACCTTTGATATTTGGAAACGTGTTCATTTTCAGCAGCTTGCAGAGAGATTCCTCTGCAAACATCTTGTGAGAATAATAAGCTTTTTGGAAATTGCCCTGCGTGCCCCATGCATCTCCCTTCGCCTCCAAGGATTATCATAAGAGCTGCCTGCCTCTTCAGATTCTGAGATTTCCTTCCCTTTAGGAACACAATAGACAAATTCTCCCTTACTGTACCTGGAGCATAGATTAGGCTGTTGTGTCCTGACTTTGGATAGAAGTTGGCAGCTAAATAAAATACCTGCCAAGGGAGAATCAGGCACATGGTGTAGTTTTGCCTTAGTATCTCATCTATTAGGGAGGCCTGATTCTGTCTTCTGCTGGGCTGAATCCAGGGACTTCCACCAGGACTTCCATATCACAGAACAACCAACATTTGTCCATTTTCGGTTTTCCCCATCGAACACATTTGCACCATCTTTGAGAACAATGCCATTGGCTTATGACTTACCACATCTTGGTTTGGAGGGGGTCCATTAGTCAGCAGCACTCCATCTCCTGTATGCTTCATATGAGGAGGTGGCCTCATTTTCCAGCTTCACCTTTCCCACGGACCCTTCCCTTGAAAGCTGCGGGGGCAAAGTAATTGCGTTTAATATGAGCCACCCTCATTTTGAAGCTGCCCTTGGTTTAAGGCCACAGGGGAAGTCATTAAATTTAATAGCAGTCAAGTCTTGGAAACTAAGATCTTTCAGTAAGAATTTAGTGATGTGAGGGGGAAATGCACATAGTGCTTCAGGACCTGTAAAAATCCCAAATTTTTTTTTTCAAGCTGGCAACCAAACAGAAGATTGATTCACACTGTAGATATAAGACAAATACACCAGGAGTGTGAATTTTATCAAGACATACATACTTGGAGTTTCAAGGTCATAAAAATGCTTTTATATTGATATTTTGTTTGCAGTATTGAGGTTAAGAGAGAGAAAGAGAGAGAGAAAGGGAGAGAGAAGCTGCTATTTAAAATAACAGATTCCCAACCATGCCATGTGTCTGACAGATAAGACGCCAAGGAAAAATAAATGGTTTTACAGTGCTGAACAGAACCAAAAGATGCAATTTTGGCTAAACACAGAACAAGATTTTAATATACATTCACACATATTTTGTACGCAGTGCAGCAACTGCCAGTTCCAGCAATCAAAAGCAAAGGGAAGTCCATATGTGCTGGTATCCAAAGCTCTCAGGTGAATCCCAGAGTGTCAAAGGCTCTGACTTGCTGCCAGTTTCCATGTGTTTGTGGGGGTGGACCCTGCAGAGCTACCCTTGATAAAAGCCATGCTATTTTTAAGCTGCCACTGTTGTGAGGAGCAGTGGAGGTGACGAGCAGACCCTTGTCCTTCTCACACTGTAGCACTGGGAAAAGGAAGGTGCTTGCTGCCCTTTCATGCCTGTGAAAGGCTTCCCCATGTTTATGGGATAGGTTTTGGAAGCAGACTGAGCACAGCACACACTTTTTTGTGGAGATCTGCGTTCCCATTCCACAGTGGGACCTGAGAAGCAAACAGGCTGGCTGCATCCACAGGGCCACAAGCAGGAGATCAGCCACCCCGCTGCCTGATTTGCAAGTATAAATCAGATTTATTTGGCCGTGCAAACCGAGAATAACACATGAGCAAAGTCCCAAAAACACCTACAGCTCAGCACAACCTGGGGTAAGATGGCAGCCCAAGGCTCAGTCTGCTCAGCTCTGCTTCCAGGCACTAATTTGTCTCAGCTGATGACCATGAGTCCTGTCAATACAGGTAGGACTGGAGAGGAAAGTGGTCCCTCCCTCTCTATAAAGCTTCTTGATGTACAGACACTCCAGTTCCTTGGTGCTCTTCCCAGGCCTCAAAATTGCAAGGCAATGCTCTATATAAAACATACGAGGCAAGAGCTTGAGATGACCTGCTGAACTTCCCATCATAATGAGCCTTGCAGTTGTTGAAGCACCCAATCCCCAGACAGCACACTGCGGGTATGCATTCTCTGCAAAGTACCTGTGCTGCATTCCTTGTGTTCCTCAGCCTCTGAGAAGCTGGAAAAAGGGGGTTTATCTCTTTTTTTTT
>VZUA01072894.1:2456-31443 GCA_013401035.1 Horornis vulcanius
GTGAACTGTGGATGGCTTAGGCAGAGGGGAGAAGTTTTCCTCTATCTTGTCAACACACTCATTTATGCTTTTTAAATTGCCATAACTTGATGGGATACAAAGCCAAATGCAGTAGCTACTTACCTGAAGAGAACTTGATGTGATTTTCAGTGAGGGGCTGGGACCTTAAAGCCTATCCAGTCCCACCCCCATGCTATGGGCAGGGACACCTTCCACAAGACCAGGGTGCTCCAAGCCCTGTCCAAGCTGGCCTTGGACACTTCCAGGGATCCAGGGGCAGCCTCAGCTTCTCTGGGCAACAAGTGTAAGGGCCTCCTCACCCTCCCAAGGAAGGATTTCTTCCCAATATCCCATCTAACTCTCCCTTTTTCTAGTTCAGAGCTATTTCCCCTTGTCCAAAGTTCATCTCTTGGAGCCCCTTTTAGCACTGAAAGGGGCTCTAAGAGTTCCCTGGAGCCTTCTCTTTTCCGGGCTGAAAAATCCCAGCTCTCTCAGCCTTTCCTCATAGGAGAGATCTTCCATCCCTCTAATTCTTACTCAGCTTTCACGAAGGACCCAGCCAGCCCTAATGGGATGTTATGTTGGGATTCCAGAGGAGGCTGAGATTAAAAAGGATTTGTTCCCAGTGTCACAGCTGGAAGTTCTGCAGCAGAGCTGTGTTCTGAGGGAAGGAGAGGTAAGCCAGGCTACCCCATGGAGAGGCACCACACAAGAAGCTGGATACTGGGTGAGGCCCTTCAGTCCCTCTAAACCCTCAGTTCTGGCTGTGACCCCTGAATTCCTTGGGACACTATTCTGGTTGACCCCTAGATCCCTCATGACACTCCCTCCTGGCTGCGACCCCTGGAATCTTTGGGACATTACCCTGTCTTGTGACCCTAAATCCCTCAGGATGCTGTGTCCTGTCCGTCCCGGGAGCCATCTCCGCTTTTCCTTCTCCCCATAAGGGCCGAAGGGAGAGGCGGGAGGGAGAGGTCCCCTTGGAAGTGTGAGGGGAGAGGAAAAAAAAAAATTCGGTGTGAGGGGAAAAGTTTTGCTTCCCGACGAGGATGGGATTCGAACCCACGCGTGCAGAGCACAATGGATTAGCAGTCCATCGCCTTAACCACTCGGCCACCTCGTCACAGCGATCGCTTCCTCACCGGGCCTATAAGGAAGTGCGCCCACCGCCCCCACCTTCTCCTCCTGCCTGCCGCTCCCCTACGCGGAAGAGCGAATTACGCGGCCCTGCACGGGCACTGTGCGGAGCGAAGCCACCGCGCAGCGACCGAGCACCCCGCGGAGCCCGTGCAGTACCGCGCCATCCCCATCACCGCGGCTGCGGGCGTGCGGGCCGCGGGAGACACCGAAATGGCAGCAGCGGGGCGATCCGTGGAGGCCGCCATGTTGTACGACACAAGGGGGCGCCATGTTGTACGGAGCCGGGGGCAGCCATCCCCTACGGCGCCAATGTGTCGTCACGGGCGCGGGGCGGGCGGTTGGATTTGAACGGGGCGGCGGCGACCGGGGAGCGGGAACCGGGACCAGGGACCCGGAAACCGGGATTCGGGAGCGGGGGGGCCCCGAGCGGGAGGTAAGAGCGGCCGAGGGACCCCCTCGGAGGAGAAGGCGGCGCCGGGGCAGCGCGGGAGCGGCGGCGGCCGTTGCCGGGGGCCGGGGCGGGTGCTGCGGGAAAGGAGCGCGGGAGAAGGCGGGAGGAGAAGGTCAGCGCTGCCCCGGGAGCGGCCTCGGGATCGGCTGGATGGAAGGAGGGCTGAGGCGGTGCCACCTGCGGTGGGCGCGGAGCGTGTGGGGAAACCCCCGATAAAGGCGGTACAGATCGATCCGAGGTAATTAATGTCTGGGGAACGCGCTCATGAGGTGTAATTAATGACAGAGGTGATTAGTGCGGGGTTTGCGATCCATAAGCCATTGGCGCCTGGGCTATGTGGGCGCTACAGCCAGGGCGCGGGGACAAAAAGAGGCGGAAAAAGAGACTGTATCGGCTCATCCTAATGGGGAAAAGGCCGAGGAGGGACGGGACGGGCGGCAGGGATGGATTGAAGTGTTACGGAGTGATTCCCGTGTTCGCAGGGTCAAACGGGGGAATAAAAGGGGGGGTCTTCATCAGCACAGCGACTCAGCTCGCCGCTCCTCCCTCAAGGGTTGTAGAGGACTTTCAAGGAGGATTAGAGAAGAACAGTTAAGGAAGGTGGTCGGGAAGTGAATTTCAGATTAATACCCCCAGCAGCAGGGGGATCGGGGCTTTTATAGCTCCAGGATTATCTCCCACAGCGATCTTCCCTTTCCCTCCCTTCTTTATGCGTTCTGTCTGACAGAGAGTGGGTTTAGGTGAGATATTGGGAAGAAATTGGGAAAATTATTTCATGACGCCAGAGGTTTATGTCCAAAAAGGAGAAAGAGGAGTCCCGTAGCTTTATTCATGAATAAAGGGGGAGGCCGTGGGGCATTTTCCATGGGGTCTCTCAAATTGCTGGGGGATGCAACCTCCTTTTTTATCCTAATTTACCTTTCCCCATTGGCTGAGGTACTTGAGAGATACTTCCTAAATTGCTTAATACAGACCCTCTTCTAATGTGCACTCCCTTGTCCCCTGTTTTTCTTTGTATATTTGTTCTTTTTCCCCAAGTCCAGGAATTTAGCAGGGCATTGGGTAAGCAGCAGTTTGTGTCCATAGGTAACANCTTGTCCCCTCTTTTTCTTTGTGTATTTGTTCTTTTTCCCCAATTTAGCAGGGCATTGGGTAAGCAGCAGTTTGTGTCCATAGGTAACATTCTCCTGTTGCTTAACTCAGCTATCAGTCTCTGGCTTAGGCAGACTCATAGTTTGTAAAAACACATTGCTCTTATGCCTTTCAGGAGAGTTTTAAGAAAATTGAGCCATGCTCTTCTGGTTATATCCAAAGAGGGAGCAAGAAACAATAGGCACAAGCTGAAATACCAGGAAATTCAGCTTAGAGCAAGAGTTGTATGTGTCAGAGCAAATATTGTCTTGGAAAAGGTTTGATCTCCTTTATCTCCCAGCATTTGCCAGAATTTTAACTTTAACTAAAAGGTCAGTTAACCAGTAATACTTAAATTGTTGGCACAGCTGTTTTCTAATATGATATACAATAGGAAATATAGGTCTAATGTCACTATAACAGAACATTGAGAGGCCTGTTGTACTTCAGAGCATTTCTGTGACTAGAGAAGGATGGAGAGGAAAAAAAACAGCATGAAAAGCTAATAGCCAGTTGTGGGTTTATGCAGTTTTCCTGCTGAGGCTCATTAATGGTTTTGAATTTTGGTGCTGTATTTTATAGGAAAAGCACATCCTTCTGCAATGGACAAGATTTACACAGACCCTAACATGGAAAAGTGAGTTGAAACCCTCTAAGAATTTTACTGTGGTATAAATACTGCCCTTTACAGGCAAAACTTTTTGTAGTGCACTTCAACATTCTTTGAATGAAATTTGTTTTCCATTGTGAAGAAGACCAGGGAATTTCTTTGGTGTTTGATGAGGGCATTGTCAGGAGATGAACTGACTGTGGGATTGGGGGGGGGCAATCTGCTGAATTTTCCAAAGCTTATTCTGGGAACCAATGCTGAAATGATCACTCTGTTCCGAGCACGTTGTTTATTTAATTTCACACGTGTAAAAATAACAGAAAAATCAATTTATTAACCTCAAAACCATGGCAGGACCATTCAGGAAACGTACCTTGGTGCAATTTTGTGCCTTCATACTGATGCCTGGAAATAGAACACAAACTTTTCCAGGCTATATAATGATAATATAAAAGCAAACCTTTACTTGGAAGCTTTCAGGTACATAATATGGTGAAAAGCAGTGCCCCCAAATTAGATCCTTACAATTGATAAGATCAGAGAATTAGAATACCTGGCCAGTATTGTCCAATTGGAGGAACAGTTGGTTAGGTAATCTCCCCCATGGGTTCTGCCCTTCTACCCTACCTTTATTATGCCTGTGATTACGTGGTGCAAAATAAAATGTCCTTGGAGAATGTACAGGCAAGACTAAAAAAAATTCTAGGAATGTGTCAATAAGCGCCTGTTCACTGTGGGAAAGAAAGGTGGGAAAGTACTGGAAGCTACACTGGGGCATTTAACAGTCTGCAGAACTACAAGTGCATAAAGAATACATAAAAGCTAAAAACTTTAGGCATCAATACCTGTTTCCCTTTTTTCCCCTGCAGTGATAACACGGAGCACATCAGAAGGAAGCGGCTGTCCTCCGTGAGTAACATACAGCACTCCTCAAAACAAAACTCTGTGAGGGAGGAAAGGAGTCAGGGGAAGCTGAAAGAGGGACTTGCTTGCTCTTGCAACTTGAGGAAAGGCATTCCAAAAGAGCCTGTTACACTGAGAGGATTGAGTGGGGCACTGCTGGCTTTTAGAAACCCTCTTCAGCCAGGAAACCAGCTCTTGGAGCTGCAGCTGAACTCTCAGCTATTGTATTTTCTTTCAGATTTTAAAGGCTCCACGAAATCCCCTGGATGATCTGGGAAATGGGAATGAAATGACCCAGGTAGGTCTATCGAGCTTTTTCCTACCCATCCTCCTCGGTATTTTGCCGATTAAACTGTCACTGGAATAACATGGGTGGATTTAATGCACAGTTTTTGAAAGTGAGATTAACACCCCACTTTTGTTTGCTTTTGTGTTTCCTGGAGAGCTGTGCCTGTCGTGGGGAGCAACCTGTTGTGTTTCTTTTTGGCAGGACATCCACGCAGAGAGACGCCGGAGGAGCTCGCGCAGGGTCAGCTTCGCCAACACCATCAAGTGAGGGAGCAGGAGGGTGCACACCTGCACCCCTTCCTCTGCCAGGAAGGGCAGGGAATAATCCTTCCCGAGCCTCACTTTTTTTTTACTGTAATCACAAATGGCTGCAAGCAGCAGGGAGATTGTTAAATCGAGTTGGGTTGAACGCTGAGAGCCATTATTCGTTTTCTCAGCTGAAAAAGAGCCCAGTTCAGTGAAATTAATATAGTTAGGAGTTTTTGTTTTCCATTCATACATCTTAAACATCATCATGGCATCTTCTCCCTGAAAAAAAAACCAGCTGGGTTCAGTACATTTCTGGCTTTTGATATCTCAAACAGAACATGTAGAAAAGATTTAAATTAGTGCTGAATTTTTTTTTTTAAATTTGCTTTTAGAGATGGTTTTGTGTTTTTAAAAACTGGTGGTTTTGTTCTTAGCTGCAGAGTCTTCCAGCGAGATCTTAAGAACACCACAACAGAGACAGAAAATACAGGTAAAACTCCTTTTTCTTTTCATGACAGGTTTCTCAGACTATTAGCAACAAGATTTTAGGTTGAATTTATGAAATCAGAGCTTCTCTGTTTGGGGAAGGAACAACAGGGTCAGCTCTTTATCCTGGGCTGGCTGAAAACACCTTAGTCACAGAGAAGACACACCAAGAGTGGGAACTTCAGAACACTGTTTTCTGTGCACTTCACTCTTGTCTCAGTGTTTTCTTGAGTTAGAATGGTGTGGGTTGGGCAAAACCTGTAAGATAATCAAGTACAAATGTGATCATGCTTCTCACGTTGTAATGTTGTCGTTTTCTTATTTTTAGTGTGTTCAGCAGCTGAGAAGGATGATACCTTGACTAATCAGTAAGTATCATGTCTGATAGACATTTGTTATTATTCAATGTTTATTACCAAACTTCTTCCTCAGAAAAAGAGAAAGCATTAATCTGGCCTCAAAGTTCTTGTAGATAAAACACAGTGGTAGGATCTGTAAAATTAAAATGACTTGGTGGTAAAATAACAGGTAAGACACTTTGTTTGAGAGAAGGGGAATTTCAGAGAACCATAGATTCCATGAAAAATAAAGAATGAATCTTTTCTTGTCATTTAAAAATCAAAATGCTGCTGTATGCTGTGTGGCATGATAGTGAAAAATAAGATTGTGACTCAAATTAGAATATATTGAAGGCAAATAAGCAGTGTCTGGTATCTGCTGCCCAGACCCACATGAGCTGTGCCACAGGATTCTCTGCAACACAATTCTGTGCCCCCTCACTTTATTGATCAAGGCTTCTCTTTGAAACCTTTTAATAAACTGTTTCTCAAATCCACCTTTTGTAGGAATGAAGACCTTGAGGCTGTTTCATGTGAGATCACTGGTGAGTTTGAAAACAGATTTCATAACTTAATGTCTCTGTTTATTTAAAGCTATTGCTTACGTTTGAGAAATGTTAATGTGCCTAGAAGAATCTCCCTGCCTTGGGAGAGCTCTCTCTGGATGGGCTTTGTCCCTTGAAGTTGTTTACAGGGATGCTGTTATGGAAATCTGGGTGGCCCTTCGAGTTGCTGAAGGGAGTAATGAAAATATTTTTCAGAATATATTTGGGTTTAATTGAATTTATTTAGTCAGCACATTGAGCTTCAGTTCAGTGGATAAAATAATAAGCAAACAGCACAAAAACTGGAGTATTCCCTTTCTTTCCACAGGGATGAGCACTTTGCTTCATGCCCCCATCCAGGCCTTGGGGCAGCAGACTGAGGTACGTGAAGGATTTAGTGTTTTGGTGCTGAAAATGCCAGTGTCCAAAATACATCACAAGAATTTGTGTAGTAGAGATTAAAAATGTTAACTGCCTAAAAAACGAGCCTTTGTAGTCACATAAAATTCTCTTGAAAGTGAATATTCTATATTTTGAAGTGTGTCTTAATCTGATAGGCATTAGACTGCAACATAAAGAACTCTTGCTTCTTAAGTTCCTTTGTAACTTCTCAGTAGTGAGCTAGTTCCTCCATTCTTCTTTGCCTTCTTCTTCTAAGCCTTCATGAGCCTCACTTTTTTTTTACTAATATAAGTTTTTAAGGCAAGTATAGTAATCACAATTATTCATATGATCACAGTTATGTTTTGCAAAAGTGAGGCCAACTAACCAGTCAGAGAAAATACAAATTCTTTAAATATTTTATTTACCTAGTTACTTTCTAATTCTGCCCTTAATTCTCTGCCAGATGCAGCAACCAGTTAATATCTTATTTGATCATCTGATTTAGCAGTCACATTTGGAATGTGCACTCAACCAGCATTGTTGTCTAAATTCAAATAACCACATATTCCATGTTTGTGCAACAGTAATGGGTCTAAAGTTTTGTAAGGTCCCACGTGTTACAGAAGTTACATTCTGTAATTTGCCAAAATCTTGCACTAACTTTAAGACTACAATTTCCTTCTCAGAAATTAAGACTATAGTTTCAAATATTATTATAAATATCCAATTATAATTTTCACCTAGCTCTAATAAATAATATTTCCTTAGAAAATCATATCCTATCCTAAAACAATATGATTTGCATATAAACATAAANTGTGGACATAATTCGTCTTCTGTTTGCTAGGTGTTAGTGCAAGGATATCTTTTTCAGTAACTTCTCTTTCTGTTTTGGGAAATCTAATTGATTCCCTGCATTAACTGGAGAGTCTCCAAACTGATGGGCTTTACAGGGACATCCTGCTGGCAATGTCCAATGTCCTCCTTTTTGTTCCAAACCAGCTGTGCCCATGTGGGGCACATAGCAGCTTTTGTGCTTCCCCACTCTCAGGTATCCAGGTCACCTTCCATTTGTCCATTTGTTTGGACAGGTGCTTCCACGATCCCAAAATGCCAGCCAATGTCAGGTGCATCCTTTCTTGCACAGATAACCCAAAAGGTTTGGTTCAAGTGTGAGGCTCCCAGTGCAGGGGCTGGCATTAAAGTTCTTTCAGGGCTTTTCAGGTGCTCTGACTCTGAGGAGTCCAAACCAAGTATTTTTGGTGGAGGATCGTGCATGGGTTTTGCCAGTACCCCAAAACTGCAATCCATAAGAAGGCTCATAATCCTTGGCTCTGGAGTCTGGCAAATGGCTTCTTTGCAGCTGCTTCCCAAGCTTCTTTTTTTCCTGCAAGATCTCAAAACTGAAATATGTTACTGCNAAACATAAAAAACTCCACGGTGTGAGTCAGTCTTATGTGTTTAATGTGTGGTTGCTTGTTTTACCCACCTGAGATGAGCTCAGGGTCCAATTCCTTCCACTCTGAGTGCAGTGCAGGTCACCAGGGGGACCTGATATGGTCCCTTCCTCTTCTCCTGGGTTGGTCCAAAACTCCAGGTTCTGAGGAACACTGGATCTTCTGGTTTGAAAAGATGTACCTGGCCAGTCTGGTCCCAACGATTTGTTGGTAACAAAGTACCTTTTAAAACTTACAAGAGTTAGTTTTGATACTATTATATGAATTTCAGTAAAAATTTTGATGCTTCCTTTGCCTTGTTGGCGCAGCATGGGAAAGTTTCTGGCCATCAAGAGAAAGTACCAAGATACTGAAATGTACCAGCCCCTCATGCTGCCTGGGCAGTTCTGCAAATTCAGTTTGCCAGTAATTACCTGGTGAATTCCTCTGTTTTACCAGCCTTGGAGGTGGCCTTCCTTCCTTGAGATTATTTTGCAAAACAAATTACTTATTTTTTCAGTAACTGATCTTAATTTCTGTCATCTTTGTGCTTATTACATTCCTTTATAAATTAGTTATTGTATTTTCTATTTCCTGAAGTGCTTCTTGATGGTTTTAGTTCTGTTATTTTAAACATTAATTTGGAGGTACAATTGCTCACCTACATGAGTTTACTCATCACTTGCTGGGATTTCCTGTAGCTTCCAGTGGTGGGGCTAACTGCCTGTCCTGATTTGGTTTTTATTCGAGACATTCAACTTTTTGCTAGGTGTTAGTGCAAGGATATCTTTTTCAGTAACTTCTCTTTCTGTTTTGGGAAATCTAATTGATTCCCTGCATTAACTGGAGAGTCTCCAAACTGATGGGCTTTACAGGGACATCCTGCTGGCAATGTCCAATGTCCTCCTTTTTGTTCCAAACCAGCTGTGCCCATGTGGGGCACATAGCAGCTTTTGTGCTTCCCCACTCTCAGGTATCCAGGTCACCTTCCATTTGTCCATTTGTTTGGACAGGTGCTTCCACGATCCCAAAATGCCAGCCAATGTCAGGTGCATCCTTTCTTGCACAGATAACCCAAAAGGTTTGGTTCAAGTGTGAGGCTCCCAGTGCAGGGGCTGGCATTAAAGTTCTTTCAGGGCTTTTCAGGTGCTCTGACTCTGAGGAGTCCAAACCAAGTATTTTTGGTGGAGGATCGTGCATGGGTTTTGCCAGTACCCCAAAACTGCAATCCATAAGAAGGCTCATAATCCTTGGCTCTGGAGTCTGGCAAATGGCTTCTTTGCAGCTGCTTCCCAAGCTTCTTTTTTTCCTGCAAGATCTCAAAACTGAAATATGTTACTGCTTCTTTGCTTATCTGTGACTTTTTTTTTTGACACCCTGTATCCAGATTGTTCTAAGGAATGTAATGGAGTTACAGTAGCATTGAGTCACTTTCAGTCCTGATTGCTGGCAGAATACTTTCCAATTTTATGTACTCTCAAGAGTGTGTATAGATCAGCTACCACTGGATCAACGTCAGAAACTTTTCACTAACAGCCCTTAAATCTTGTACAAATCTATAACTGATAATATTGATGTGTTATATTCTGGTTCATTTTTTTTCAATATTCTAAACATTTTTTTTTATAAGTCTCTCCAAATTCTCCCTGCCTCAGACTTAATAGGGTATTGGTTTTGCTTTACCAGTCTGGTTCAGGTTGGAGAAGTAATCTTGACCAATTTGGCCACCTTTGGTCATCCAGGCATCTCAGTTGCCCATACCAGCAGGGTTACAGCATTCTCTGCCTCCTCTGGGATTTCATCCAACTCTTCTGATTCCTGTAACATAAAAATCTTTGCCCTGATGGCTTTTGATTCTGGTGTTTCAATTTGTATTTTCCCATCCTAAAAAAGTTACTTGAACATCAATTTTCCCAATGAATTTCTCCCCAACAAGGGAATTGAGCAAGTTGTTTCTGTATCAATTTAAAAATTTACCTTTTCATTCCCAGCAATAATGTAGCCAGGGCTCAGTTGAGGATGATTCCCCTGGTTCCTTTAGGAGGGTTTTTCATTTTCACTTGAGGTCTTGGGCTTGATGGCTTGAAGAGCCTGATTTAGGTTCTTTGTTTGTTTTGCCTGGCTTGGGAACACTCCCTTTTCCGATGTCTCCTTTCTTTACAAATTGCCAAACGCATTTCAGCTCTCAACTATCAAAACACAAAGTGCCAAATACCTTTCAGACACTGATTATCACAATACAAACAGCCAGATATACTTCAGCCACTAATTATTACAAATTACTAAAGTATACTTTAGTCACCAATTTTTATAATAATTAACCAATTATTTCTGAGTGAAGGGGGTCCTGGGTCCTAATTATGGGTTTAGCTACTCTGTCCGGGTTTTCCCTTTAAACTCCTGCCACCTTTCTCCATGACATTAAATCCACTATTAAAAACAAGGTTACTGGACCATAATTCCCAACCACCTGCTGGAGGGGAGCCATCAGAACTTCCCTGGCATCTCCTCCAACATCTCCTTGCTGCCTTCCAGTGCATCCAAAGGGGACCAAAATCCTCCTATCCCCTCAAACATTCTTTCTGTTACAGTCGACTTTTCCAAGCCTCACTTATGTGTCTAACCACATTCCCTGGTGCTTCATGATTTATTCTTTGCTACAGAGCAACCATCAGCTCTAAATAATCCTGCTCTTCTTCTCGTCTGCACTTTAAGCACCTCTGTCCCATTCTGCACACAAAACAACACCTCTTTCAACCCTTTGCCTTTTCTTTCCTTGTCAAGTGTACAAGGAATTTCATCCCACTTATTTTCCATTCTACAAAACAACATAAATTGCAATATATATTATACTGCAACGTTCCACCCTTAGGCCACTTCTCTTGATCTTCCAGTGTGTAAAGTGGCCACCACTGATTACAAACTCCTGTAAGTTTTTCAGTTCTCCTTCTCACACAATGGGCATTGAGCAGTTCCAAAGGCCAGTAGTTTTTGGAGAACAAGCAATGTGATAACTCACCAGATGTAGACAGTTTATCATCTTGTAACAAATATATTCATTATACTTGATGAAATATATCTCATTACAATTTCCCCCCACAGCTATTAAGTGCTTTTTGTTAAAGAGACTAAGATCTCCCTTATCAGTGGTGAAAGAGGCTTTTGAAACATCCAGCATGGTGCTGCTGCGTTGGAGGAGGTGGACAATTAAACTGGTGGACATAAAAGGTGGAAATCATGTTGTAGAGAAATAGAAAATACTGATTCATAAGCCTCAGTAACTGGTCTGTGCTTGCTAAGATGTGGCTAGCTGTAAAGTGTAAGGTGAGACACATTGTTTCATTAAAAGCCATTTAAATATGATATATTTGAATAATTTAGTCATTGTCCTTTCCTCAAATATGTTACTGCTTATCAGGGAGGCCTGAGATTAACAGGGTTTTTTTTTTTAAAAAAAGACTTATAGATGTAAAACCTTAGGACTTTACATTAGTCAACACTAGCTGACTTCTGTTTTAAATAGAATAAACCATTGATCATTTGTTTTAAGTGCCAGTCACTGAATTCTCCTTTTTTTAAATTGTTTTCTAGTGGTATAACGTGGATCACACCACTCCAAGGATGGACAGGCAGGACACCACGCTCCTCTTCTCGGAGGAGAACGAGATGGAGATGACAGCCAGTCACACAGCCGTGATCTCACGGGACCTCAGAGCCCACCAGCCTGACACAACCAAGAAAATAGACTTCACCTCCTTCCTGGCTAGGTTAAACTCCAGCCAGGGAAAGGCAGAATCCAGCAAGGAATTGAGCTTGCTCTCCGACCCCACAGACCATCCAGGCCCGTCTTTGGAACAGAAGGAAGAAGCCACTACTGTGAAAAAAATAGATTTCAATGAATTTCTGCTGAGACTGAAGTCAAACAATCCTGCTGAGGGACCTGACAAGGAAAATGTTGGCTGTGTCCCTTCCCAAGGCTTGGGAGACGTGACACGACTGTCCGGGGAATTTGGCTGTTCCCAAGAGCCACTGGACACCTGCAATGTGACAAAAGTGTTTCGAGGCCGAGAAGGTGGGATGGAGATGACAAAATGTGAGGCAGCTGATGTTAAAATTCCTTTCCCTGGCGTCAGAGAGGTTCCACCGGAGCAGTGGGAGTGTGCAGACGTTACCGAGGCGTTTGCAGATGAGGGCATGGACGTGACAACCAGTCACACTGCAAAAGTGTCCTTTGCCCTCTGCACTGTGGGGAACCAAAGTCTCAACTTCCAGGAGGATTTCCCACCCACTGAGTTAGATAATTCTGTGTTCGTGAGAGCATCTAACCACGACTTAAATGTTCAGCAGGACCCTCAGCTTTGTGCAGACAGAAAAACAGCAAATGCTGAAGGCAGAGGAGAGCCCCCAGTGCTGCCTGCTGGGAAACAGGAGGCCAGGGCATTGTCTGCCCTCCAGGGATCCATTTCATCTGAGACCGTCTTCCGAGGGGACAAAACTGTTGTGTTTTCCAAGTGTGATGACATGGAAATGACTGGGAATTACACAGACATCATCTATGAGGCCAGCACCACAGAAAAGAACAGTTCATGCCGTGAATCCTGTGAAAAGCCAGTGAGTGCCAACCCTCAGCTGGCAGGGAGCAGATCCCTGGCACGTGGTGACATCCCAAAGAGTCTGGCACCTGGAGATAATCCTGCTGCTGGGCCCTGTAAAATCAGTGCATGGGAGCTGCCTTCAGCCTCAGGTGGGCACATGGAAAACGTGTCCCAGGCTCACGGTCCTGCTGCAGCCAGCACTGGGTTTGGCTCATATAGGCATTTGGTGGCTGACGGTGTTCTGAAGAGCAGGATTGATCCTTCTGCAAACCCCCAGCTTGTTTTTTCAGGTGAGAAGACAGTAATATTCACAGGAGAGGACATGGACTTGGCTAAAACCTATGTTAAGGATGGTGGAGAGAATGTTGATAATGAACACCCCACTGCAGCGTTCACCTCTGTCACCTGCAAACCTCATTTCCTGGGAAACAGATCCACGTCTTCCAATGTAGCTGAGCAGGAAGAAATGGAAATAACAAGATGCCACACTGTTTTCTTTGATGGTCACAGCAGTGAGATAGTAGCAGAACAAAAACAAATGCCCTGTAAAATCATTCCAAGACAGAACCAGAACAAAAATGTCACTGCGGGTGACATAACTGCATATTCTGTAGATATGGACAAGGAAAACATTGAAGTGAGGAGTATTGATGGGAATATTAAAAAGAACCAGGCAATGGAAAGGAGTGCTCAAGATATTTGGATGGTAGTGGGTGATAAGAAGCTTGGAAAAACCAACTTCCAGGCAAGTGGTCTGAGTGCCAAGAGCATGTGTGTGTTACAAGAGCAAAACAGAGGTGACCCTGAGAATGTTGTCACTAACACCAGTGCACCCCTGTCTTTGCAAAGCCAAAAAGTCGTATCACAGCCTCTGGAAAAAAACCTTCCAAGCCTCTCAGATTTCTGCACAAATGACACAACAGGTGTGTTTTTAGGTGATCAAAGCATGGACATAACCAAAGCTCATCCTGCTGCCTTTGAGATTGCTCCTGTTAACACTGAACAAGAATCCAGTAATTATAATCAAAACACTGCACTATCCAAGCAGCTGCAAACCCAGCCCTTCCCATTTTCCAGTCATCGTGATGTGGGTGTTGTGAGTCAAACTGCAGCAGGGAAATGTGGGGACTTGAAAATGAACACCAATAGGCAAATTGTTACTGCTTTGGCTCCAAGTGTCTCATTTACTTTCAGTAACAATCCTGCTCCCTCTGGAATGAGAGGAAATGAACAGTTTGGGACAGTAAGAGGAATAAATGCACACAGCCAAAACTCAGAGAGGCAAGAAGAACTTCAGCCTGTGAGGACAGTAAGCAAAATACTGCCAACCCAAGGAGACCCTGACAGAAATTTTTCCATGGGTAAGATAAGTTCTTCAAGAGAGGGTTTACAAACTCCTTCCTCAGCTCATGGGCTGCTCCAGGGGGGTGCAGAAGAGCCAGTGTGGGCCAGGACATCTGAGGCACCCAAGGGAAGTTCCCAGTTGTCTTTCTTTGGAGAAAAGTCTGTAGTGTTTCCGCACGGTGAAAACATGGACATGACTGGCAGGAGTGTGATGATGGCTCCAGATTACAGCATCAACGTTGTTTTTCCAGAAAACAAGGCAGCACCTGGATGCTTTGGTCAAAGTGGAAATGAAACAATGTCCTTAGGAAAGGGGGCCACGACGACAACGCCGGCGGGGCTGGGTGGGCAGGAGGCTGCAGGAGGCAGAAGCGTGAGTTTGGCTCTGGCTGAGGATATGGAGATCACCACAACTCACACAGCACAGCACAGACAGCCCATCCCAGCCATTCCTGCTGACAAAACCATCGTGTTTGCCCACGACCAGGAGGACATGGACATCACTGCATCCCACACCGTTGCTGTCAGTAAGAACATCTGTGGCTTTGAGGCCCAGCAGCCACCACAGCCCATGCACGGTGGGTCGGTGCCCTGCAGTGGTGGAATGGATTCCTCACAACATGCCACAAAACCCAAGGATAAGCCCAGCATTCCCTCTTCTGCTCCATCAGACTCAGCATTTCCTAATGAGAAAGGAGCTACCCAGGTCCCCAGTGGCACAATGCCACATTCTGTTGATTCTGTCTCCCTTCAAGAAAGTACCGTGGATGTGGGGACACCACAGGATCATTCTGTCCCTGTAAGCAGGGAGCAGGATCTCACACCACCAGAAAAGCTGCAATCAAAGGGAGTGTCTTTTGAGTTCCCAAGTAAGGGCACTGTGGATCACAGGGAAGAAAGTGGCAGTTTGGGATCCTGTGTTGCCTTTCCCATGCAGGGATCAGATCCTTGGAAGGGTCATCCAGATGCCCCTGGTACTCAGAGAAAGCAGCTGGGGGAAGAGGATTCATCTCAGTGTGGAGATTCAGATCTGGGCTTGGCTGGAGCAAACCTCATTCCAGCTGCTGACAAGGAATCCAAGAAAAGTGAGGAGCCGTCAGCTGAAGGGGAAGAGCCTCCAAAAAACTCTGAACAAACTAGGCAGCCTTTGGTCAGTGACAGTTCAGGGGATCAGGCACATCCCACTCCTCAACCAGCTGCTTCAGGCGTTTTAGGTGTGTGTTCAAAACTGATAGATTTGACAAGGAAATCTATTTCTGTTTGCAAAACTGCTTCTGACCAGTTGCCTGGTTCTTCAGCTCAGCCAGAGGATACCCTGGGGTTGGGAAAAAACGCTGTCAGTGAAGCAAATAACTTCTTTGATACCAAAAAGCAGGAGAACACAGGTCTGGAATCTGGAGCTGATCCCATAGGAATGGTGCCTAAGGATAAATATCCAGGAATAAATATCCCTCTGGGTATATTCCAGCCTAAATTACCAAACAAAAGGAATCAAGTTTCCAGTGCACAAGACATAAGTACAAAATCTGACAGAGTAGAAGCCCCAGTTCCAGCAAACACCAGTGAAACCCCAGGTAAGCAGTCCGAAGGTCCCGAAGTTCCGACGTTCCGCAGGCAGAACTTCAGTCCCTTCCAGTTCATAGCAGAAGAATTTCTCCCAGTATGTCTGGAGGAAATGGATTCCAATGAATCTGTCAGCTCCGAGCTTGTGGAAAATGCTTGGACCGATAAAAATAAAAACCAAATCCCCCATTCTGAAAAGGATCCATTTGAAGAGACAAAAACTTGCAACATGAAAAGAGCTTTAGGAAAAACTGAGGAGGATCTTCAAAGCCCAAAGAAGGCCAAGAGGGATCAACATGTGGATGCTGGGGCCTCTCAAGGCATGGAGGTGAGCTTGGTCCCTCACTGTAATACAGGAACACCACCAGGCTTTAAGTTTTTTGGGTGTAAGTGGGTCTGTTAGTAAGTTTTCTTGTTTTTCATAATCACCAGTTTGCTGCCATGTCCCTGTGTCATTCCCTGTGGTTTTGCCAAGTTAGAAGAATCAGGTTGGTGTGAGCAACAGTCCTGTACCGGGCAAAACAGGCAGAATGAGGGATTTGCCAATTTTAAACCATTCTCTCCCTTTAATCCTTTCAAGGAACAGCTACAATAAACCACTGATCCAGTTAGTTTGTTTTATATAACTATATTAATTTATTGTTTTAAATCTGTTAATATGAGATGACTTTTGGTGTTGTGCCTCAGGACCAAGCAGAAGTTGGAGAAGCTGTAGAACCTCCAAATCTCTCAGCTAAGAGCCCTGAGTGTCCTCATGCCAGCAGCAGCAGCTCCCTGGATTCTGTGAAGGCTGACATAGAGTCAACAAGTAGGAGCCCAGTGGTGACAAGAGTCCCAAACCTTATGTCCTTTGCCCTGTAAGAGTGTCAGTAACCCCACCAATGCCTCCCCCTTTCTGTTTTGTTTTCCCAGTCCAGCCCAGCAGTCAGGTGGAGTCCCAGCTCCTCACGGACAGCATTTGTGAAGAAAATTTATGGGAGGTATGGACAGGGCTGGAAGACAGCAAATTCCTGTTCTAACGGGAAAAGAATTCCTGTGTTTATACACCAGTGAGCGTTCTGTCTTGAAAAATGGACTAACCTGTATGTTTTTCCTCAAATGTACAGAAATTCCAGAGTGGTGCTATCACAGTTGGGGAGTTTTTTACCCTTCTTCAAGTCCATGTTGTGATTCAGAAGCCCAGGCACAGCCAGCTTCCAGCCAGTGTGAGTGGAACAACATAATTTCCTTAAATAATACTCCTTTGTTTGGTTTGGGTTTTAATTTTTAGCAACTCAAACATTTTTAAATGCAAAGCAGAACAGCTTTCACATCCTCATCAAACACCATATATTCAGGATTACTGTACTTGGATAAATATGCTAATTCTTGCTTTTTAAATTTGTTTTATGGACAATAGATTTGAAAGAATTAGAGGCTCAGTCTGATCTTTTCCCTTTATCTTCTGTGTCCATCAACCCCTACTGCCTGCAGCTGCTCTGAGCTCCTCTTGCCTGTTCTACTCTCTCCTTTAGAAATACTTCACCATGATATTGTTACTCTTTTATTTCCTCTCCTGAAGAAAGAGGAAGAAATACAGAACAGAAGTCTGGCTTCTAAATCCCTTCCATTTTTATTTAAAATGCTCTCCCAGCTTAGCTACAGTTTATGTTACAAATTTATTCGTACTGAGTTGTCTCTAAATATTCATCAGCCTTAATAATGCTGCTACTGTAGACTAGGGACTAATAAAAAAACTGACACCACCCCCACAAAAGCCCCTGAAAACTTTTTTTGAAGGGGTGGGAGTAATTAATGTCAGTTATTTATGAGCTTTACTACACAGGCAGCTTGCTGAAATACCCCTCTCATATTTATTTGAGGAATAAAGCTCCATAAGGCTTCCCTAAGGTTTGGGAGTTTTGATTCTGAATTAAGCATAACTTTGAATGAAGCACTGTTTTCCTGGGGAGCACTCTTGTTCTCTGCATAACATATATGTGTTTTCAAGTCTTCGTCTAAAAGGGAGACCTCTTTCAGTAATATTTAATTTCATTTTTTTGAACTCTAACGATGAGGCACATATCCCAAAAGGAAACCTGTGCTTTGGTGGCGTGAGGAAACAACAAGGCATGAAAGCAGAATTGACATGATTACTATAACTATGGAAGTTCCTATTTCTGAAAAATATGGATTTTTTTTTCCTTTTTCTTCCTACTTTTCCCTGTGCTTTCCCTCAGTGTGCAGTCAGTGCACCTCCCACTGCAGAAGATCTCATCTACAGCCAGTACATTCACCGGCCCAAGCTGAGGATTTACGAGGAGGATTGCCAGGATCTGTCTCGGAAAATAGCTGAGTGAGTGGTTTTCCAGTCACATACTTGATCAGTAATTCAATTCTTTTCAGCTCTGGGTGCATGGAAATGGCCTGAAGGAAGTTAGTACATTACATACAGGAAAAGTAAAAGTATAGATGGTAGTTTATTTCAGATTTAGAAATGAACTGTATAAATATCAATGTGATGCTTTTATGTGGTCAATGCAATTGTAACAAGACTTTCAACTTTTTTTTTTCCCCATATTTCAGGTTAAAGCCACATGTGACTGTCTTGGATCAGCCCCTGGTGAATGTGGTCAGGAGTTTGTGGGAAGTAATGAGAACCTGCACTGATGAAGAGGTAATGCTGCATGGAGAGAATGTTTGTATGTAATAAAGAAGTGAGGTTAATTTATTTATTCACGTCAAATAAGAACCAGAATGGTCACAAAATAACAGCAGGTGAAACAAGGCAAAATATTTTCTAAATGGAAAACTGCTGAGAACTTCCAGCATGTCAGGGGAATGCAAGGAATTGTGTCCTTTGAAATATATTAAAGGAAAAAGAAATGACCCACAGTTACTGCATAGAAAAGCCAGTAAAACTTTAGAAGTACCCCACAAGAATTCAGCAGGTGGATCAAGAGATTTTGTTTCCTGTGGTTCTAATGCCAAGAATAAAGATCTATTCCTTGAGAATAAAGAGTCTAAATTGATTAGAGACACAGTATTTTCCATAATTCATTGTTAGTTTGGCACAGGATATCGCTGACGTTGGATGCTGAGCTAGTCAGGAAGGATTATATTTCTTTCTCTTCTGTATTTCCCATTCTTCACAGCTGAGTAAGTTTGGAGCAGAACTGAACAAGATGAAATCCTGTTTCAGCAAGGAGGCTAAAATCTTGTCTCACAATGAGAAGGAGACGTTGTACAGGAAACTGCTGCAGAGTGCTGAGGTGAGGAGCCACAGGGCTGCAGGCACTTACCTCTAAAAAAATCACTTCTACCACATTTCTTGTCTTTAAATGTGTAGGGGCTTAATTATTTTAAGTGTGTACTCTCATGGAAGTTTCTTTCTTATAAGAAACTTATCTTTTATTTATATGCAAATATAACACTGGGAAAGTAACTTTCTTCCAGTTGCAGTCTAGGAACTTTCTGCCTTAGAGTTTTGGTGATTAACAGAGTGAAAAATGGGAGTATTAAAGGAAACAGCACCAAAAATGAGCTCTTTATACTGTAGCAATACCAGTGTTAGTAAGCAGGTAAGTAGTAGTAGCAAGTATTTAGGAAGAAATTCTTCCCTGGGAGGGTGCTGGGGCCCTGGCACAGGCTGCCCAGAGAAGCTGTGGACTCTCCATCCTTGGGGGTACTGAGACCATAGCTGAACTTGGTCTTGAACCAAACNAGGAAGTGCACAAGTAATGCGTTGTGACAGGGATCAAAGATGTGTGTATATTAAAGCTCTAGGCTCAGTAAGCATTTAGGAATTTCTCATTATTGGCTACTTCCCCATGGTCTGTCAATTGCCTCTTCCCTCTAATGACAGATTTCACTAGCTGCTTTAATTAAATAGCAAGCAAAGAGCCCCATCGTGATCCCAGAAGAAAATTCAGCTTTGAAAATAGTATCACTGACTCATGTACAACTTTCCCATCTTAGGAGCAATGCAGAAAGCTCCAATCAAGAATAGAAAAGGTGGATGACTGGATGAAGGAGGCAGAGAGCTCCGTGGTTGCTCTGGAATCAGGTGTGTGTTTCCAAAGAGGTGGCCAATATGCTGTTTTTTCTTTTTTTCTGCAGAGCTGCTGTTAAAAAAGTCAGTTCAGGATTCTGTGTTTGTGGTTGTTTGATACAAGCTGCAGTCAGAACTTGGCATTGCTGTGTAATGATGGTCTGTAGTTTCAATTATTTTTCTCCAATGCCTTGAGTAGAAATCAAATTGCACAGCAGTAGCTCTAAAACAGTGCAATAAAACAAGTTTTGCTTGTTATTATCACCTTTTGAGGTCTTTGGTAGCTACTTTTCCACGTTGTATTTTGTTTTAGTTAGCTTTGAAGTGCTGAGATTTCTAGAGCCCACAAACAAATAAAAGTAACTCTTAAGTATTGCATCTGGGAGTTCTTCAGAGACCTGACACTTCTGTCCCACAGATTCTTTTTGGGATGAAGAGGAAGCTGGCTGTAGTACTGGAACAGCAGGAGGGCAGAACGTACAGAAAGGTAATGGAACCAGCTGAATGCACTTCTTGTCTGGTGTTTTAGAACCCGGAGAGGGTGATATTCAACCCCCACCCTGATGCATTAACTCTGAGAGAGATGCAGACCCTGCTGCTCTCTTTCCTGCACTGCACATAGCTAATTACATAGGTGTTAAAGAATGAAAAGGACTGGTTTTTCCCTGGAAAAAGGGAATTTAGAACTTGCTACCTGAAGAGTGTGTGCTGGTTGTCATATTCAGCACTTTATTGTCCAATAATTATAACCTTTAACTCCATAAGAACAGTGAGTGAATAGCAAATTAGGGCTTCCTGTGCTGCTCTTTTCTCTCATTTTTTTTCCCTTTGCTCTCCTTTTTTCTGTTTGCTTTAGAATTGCAAAGCATCACAGCCCAAGAAGAGGAACTTTTGAGGTAAGATGTCAATGAGGATTTAAGAGTCAGGTGCACACTCAGATTTTAGAGGGTTGGCCTGTTTTTTAACGACTGTACCACATCCCATGAGATTGGTTTATCCTTGCAGAGAGCTGTCAGAGATGGATGCTGAGGATGAGCTTGATTTGGCAGAGATGGAGAAGCTCAAGAAGACGGAAAGGGCCTGCCTGGAAATCCTGAAGAAATACGAGTAAGGAAAACACCTCCAGGTCTTATTTTTTAATAGCTGTTTCTGGGGCCTTATATTTGTACATGAATGTGTTTGGGTTTGGCTTTCCTTGTTATTTGACGTGGGAAATCTTGGAATGCCCATTGCTTGCAGCCTAAGGTAGGCAATAAAGCCTCGGAGAACTTCCATGTGTGAGGCAGTTATTCCATTAGCAGCTTTGCAGTGGTACTCTGTGTTCAGCTTTCTACATCCAACTCTCCTTCAATCACCAAATTCACATTTATATAAAATTTATAGCAATATGCTTGCATTCCCAACAGATTCTTACATTCTGTTGGAATGAAAGACTCTGTTTGGCTTTGGAAAATTTCATTGCTGTACAGATGTGGTAACAGCTGCAAGTGCATTTAATACTCTGATATTTGTCCCTCTGGAAGTTGTTTGGGTTGGTTGGTTGAAACTTGGGGTGATGGTGGTTTTTTTTCCTACTTTTCAGCTTCACTGAGTGGGAGTTGATGGAATGGAGTGATCAGCAAGCTGTCTTTAATTTTCTTTATGATTCTGTGACGCTCACAGTTGTGTTTGGACCCCCAATAGGTGAGTCACAAAATGGGTAGGTTAGTGTTTTCTGAATTTGCAATGTTAGAGAACAGAAACCTAAAATGTCCGTGTTTGTAAAGATCTGCTGAAAGGAAGTAGGAAATTGAAAATATACTACAGTGTGTAAGCTGAGAGAAGTGGCTTTGAATGTGTTTTTCATATGAGAATTCAGAAATGTGTGTAATGCATGGCTGATTCTGAGGATGAGGAGCTGTAACTCCAGAACTAACTCCATGGAAATAACTAGGGGGGGTTTGACTTTCTTTCTCAGATGATGGGGAGCTTTTTGCTGCACGTCCTTCCAGAAGCATCACTAGCCTGGACTTTGAATCTTTCCTGGATGGTGAGATTTTTGAATAGTGTGAAAGTAGCAGCCCTGCTAATCTGTTGTTGGGAAGACTAAATTTGTGCTTGATCTTCTAATGCTTTATGAAATGGCTTTTCAAAGATTTCTGGTTTTCTTTTGTGTTGCAGAGGAACAAGCTCCATCCTCCTCATGTTTAGTCCAAAGACTCATCTTCCAGTTTATTGAGAGTCAGAGAAGCTGGCAGGACAAGTGTCCCACACTGTACTACTTGCCCCAGGTAACGTTCCAGGGAAACTTAGAAGTCTCTGGAAAAAAATCCAGTTATTATTTTCTGCAACAGAGAAAATAGAGCTGAGCTGAGAACCAAAGCACCTTAATGAAAGCTTCAGGATTGTTGTGAGGTGTGAGGGGAAATACCTGTCTCTGAAGGCAGGAGTCCTAAGAGCTGAAGTTTATTTAAAAAGCTTTTTCTTCACTTGGAAAAAAAAATAAATTGAGCTGACAGCCATTCTGCCTCCTAAAGAATGTAGGTTTAAATTGGCAACCAAACTTTTGTGTTCCTGCGTGGCCGTTGGCAAAGCTGAAAGGACAAATTTAAAGCAAAAAAATGTACATTTGTTATACTTGTACAATTTCATGTTTCCATCCAAACTGAGGCAGTAGTTAAACCACTTTTATTTTTTATACTTTCTAGGATGAGCTGTGTGTTCCAGCATCACATGGTGACCCCGTGAGTGCTGATGTTGCTTTTCTGATTGTCCCCCCAGGCTCTCTTTGACATCTCCTTGGTGGTGAATCGCTGCAAAATCTTGGGAGAGGAGTTGGAATTTCTGCAGAGGTGGGGTGCAAAATTCCATCTCCTGGAGACAGATATCAAAGACACAGAGTGAGTAAATTCAGATAATTGTGATGGGATTGTTGGGGTGTCCTGTGCAGGGCCAGGAGCTGGACTTTGATGATCCTTGTGCAGGACCCTTCTAACTCAGGATGTTCCGTGATTCCATAAAATGGAGTCCACAGTAGCCTTAAGAAGAAGTTTCTAGATAATCAGAAGCAAAACACTGAAACAGTTTTGATTTGTTTTTCTTAAAAGTGACGTTTGATGCAGCTATTTTTAAGAACAATTTAATTTAGTTTCATACAATTACACTGTAGTGTCCCAGTGCATGGAAATCAGGCTGTTCATGGATTCATTGATTTTATGACCATCAGACAGCCTCTCCTTCCTTGCTGTTTTCCTGCTTGACTTGCCTTTCTTAAATATTTACACCAAATTGTAGCAATGCAAAGGAAACAGAGCTAAGAGTTTACCTGTAGCTTAGGGCTTTGTCTCCTTTAATCTTGTGTTTGCCTCAGCCAGGCAGAATCAGTCATGGAAGGAGGGATGCACTGAAACTGAAGTTTACTTTCTTTACTTTCCATTCTCCCTTGATACTTTCCAATTTTGTGGCATGTCCCAGTGGTACAACACAAATACAACTTCACCTCATCCTTCCATTGTTGATGGATATCTTTAAATAAGAAGTGCCCAGTTATTAACTTGCTCTGCCCACCTTGGTGCTGTCCCAGAGGTTATTCTAATTTTGTAGCTTCCTTTGCAAGAGTGCCAAAACCTTCATGGAACTGGAGGCAAATCAGTCCCACTTAAAGCATTAGAAAACTGTGACTGCCTGGGAATGTTTTATGTTAACTAGAAAACATTTTTTTAGTCTCTATTCTCCTATAATTTCTGGATGGTTCTGTGAATTATGTGTGCATTAACTTCTTCTGTGGGGGAAATTAAGGCATTCTAAAGTGTTGATAAAGCGTGAAGGGCCTTTTGTATCTTATTCCTGAAGTTCTGTGAGTCTGTGCTGGAACTCTTTAAAAGTTACTGCACTTGTTGCATCAGTGACATCACTTATTTCTGCTCCTGGCACTAATTCCAAAGGTGGAAGCAGCCCATTTGACTGTTTTGCATGGATCTTTGTGTTTATTTCCACAGGGTGAAGCTTCTGTTCTCCTCTTCGGTGGCTTTTGCAAAGTTTGAGTTGACTCTGGCTGTCTCTCATGATTACCCATCTGCTGTGCTTCCCTTCAGGGTCCAAACCCACATTGGGAATATCGGGTGAGCTGACAAAGCACCGCTGCACCTTACTCCATTCCAAATTGGGGATGGGGGATTGAACATGTGGGATCCTCTCCAACACGTGTGATCATTTTATCTTCCCCAGGGAGAAGGAAATCGCTGCTGTTCTCTCCAGAGTTCCAGCTGGTCACCACTATCTGCAGAGAATAGTCATCTCCATCCATCAGAATCTGCTCCAGGATCCCAGATGATCTGCTGGATCCACAGGCAGGACTGAAACAGTCAAAATGGGTAGTCTGTGAGCTTGGTCTTATGAGAATTCCAGCTGTGTCTCCCTGAAATGGGAATGCTGTTACCCACTCAGCTCTAGTATTCCTGCCTATTTAGTGTCCTTGTGGCTTAGACCAAGCAGAACGCTTGGTGTAGGCCACAAGTTTTACAAAAGCAGGGGTGTCTAAAGAGGAGAAGAAGGAAATTCCTAGATCCCTTGTAAATTCAAGGTGCCTTTTATCTTCTGTCGGTCACTGATGGTCATTCCTGGCACAGATAGTCATGACTGGATAGTCATTCCAAACATGGATATTCTTCTGCCATAGCCTATTAATTTTGTCATTTACAGAGCTCCTGGACAAAGCAATGGTGAGTGTTCTCTAAATTATTACAACTGGAATTTACTTTTGCTGTCATTATTTCACTACCACGTACAATTTAACAGATCCCACCACGTCCAGTGTTTATCCATTGCCCAGCACCCCTCCCAGGCCAGACATTATATCCCTGCACCTGGTTAATTAACCAATTAACCTGTAGCAATTAACCCCAGTCACCAAAGTCAGAAATATTTCTGGAACTAAGGCTGAAAGTCCCTGTGTTTGCCCACAGACTTTGGGATGCAACAGCCTCAAAGCCTTCACTGCAATTCTCTGGCTGAAATTAGTTCTGACATTGATTATCTTAGTCCAGCGCTGTCTCTGTGTGCTGGGGCACTGCCCCAGTTTGGAGTGCCATGAAATTTTAGTCAAGAGACTGAGCTCCTTAAACTTGGGAGCATCTGTAGCTCTAGCTTGGTTTTGTGTATAATTTTGTGCATTATTTGAGTCTTGCTGTTGGAACTGATCTCGCCCTGACTGTGTTGCCGAGCCAAAGCACCAACCCTGGCTCAGCTCTCAGTTCTGCAGCTGCAAATCTTTGTACCCTGTAAAATATGTTGAATTTAAAAATGTTTTCCTGTATTTTAGTGTTTATATATTTTGTCTTTTTACAAAGTTCGCGTCTATTTGAAAAGTGGAAGTTAAATAAAGATTGGGTTTATCGTTCTTCCTGCTTCAAATGGGCATTGTGGGCTGCTCTATTTAAACTGGTGATTGAAAATGCAATACTAAATTAAATTCAAAATATTGAGATAATTATGTTAAATACTTGGGAAGGCTTTTCATAATATGATTTATTTTCTTGCATTTTCTAGTGCTAGTTTTCTATATCTTGGCTTTTCACAAGAATTTATTGTATTTTAATTAGGAAGATGGCAACCAAATCATTCTTAACTTAGATACTACACCTGGAATTTTGAATTTCCCCAGGCCATTTTCCTGTGCATCACTAACTAGCAGAGAGTGCTGTGGCAGTTCTCCAGGAGCATTATCCACCTCTCTTTTTTTGTCTTTTTTGGCTGGTTTTCTTTTCTTTCAGTGCATTTACACACTAAAGCATCAATAACTATAAAGACTCACTGGAGTTTTGGGTGGACTTTATTACACTGCTCCGAATATTGAATCAAAGTAGGTGAAGCCACACATTTGTAGTAGAAAAAAGAGCTTGGGCAGAAATTATTCCATTATCCAGCTTTAAAAAATCATGGAAAACTTCATTTCCATGTGCCAAGAGTCGGCAGCTCCAATCTGTGCCCAGCAAGGCCTCAAGGCAAAGGGATTCTGTCAAAGTGGAGGGATGGGGCTTCCAGTGCGGGATCGCAGCCTCTGCTCCAGATGTGTTGTGATCTCCAGCTGCTTGTTCTGGGGTTCTGGCTGAGGAATTACTACTGCTCAGGAACTGCTGGATTTATGGGGGCACAGGGTTATGCTTGAAGAGGGAAACGAAAATAAAAACCCGAGAAAATAAGGAAAATAAGGGAAAATAACGGAGAGAGAAGCAAAAGGGAAAGGAGAGGGGAAAGAGAAAAAGGAGAGGGGGAGAAAAATGGGGAAAGCAAACAAAAAGGAGGACTAGAAAGAGAGAGGACGGGAATTAGAAAGGCGGCGGTGCCCCGGCGCTGCTATCCATGACCCCATTCCCGTTCCCATTCCCTGCCCGGGGCCGCTTCCCGCGCTCCCCTTCACGGCGCCGCCGGGGGGCGGGGCGGCGCCTGCGCGCGCGGGCGGGCGGGGTCACGTGGGACGGCGGCGGGAGCGCCCGAACGGCCGGAGCGGGGCCGCGGTGAGGGACGGGCACGGGATGGGGACGGGATGGGGACGGGATGGAGATGGGCACGGCCACGGGATGGGCACGGCCACGGGGATGGGCACGGCCACGGGGGCGGGACGGTTCCGGGGCCGCGGGACATCCCGACGCCTCTCGAGGCCCCCCTGGCGCCTCCGCGGTGCGGGGAGCGGCCGCGGGAGCCTGAGGGGCGTTGGCGGGGGAGGGATGGGAAGGCCGTCACCTGTGGGAAGCGTTAAACAAAGGGCTGGGGTTGAGCAAAATGACGGGACATGGCGTGGGGAATGGGGAATCCACGGAGATAGATGCGGGTATCGCGGGCGGTACCTGGGAGGTGCTGCTGGCCGAGCCCCCGGTAAAGTTGGAATCGTGGAATGCCAGAATGGCCATGAAGTTCCACCCCCTGCCGTGGACAGGGACACCTGCCGCTGTCCCAGGTTGCTCCAAGCCCCGTCCAGACTGGCCTTGGTCGCTTCCAGGGATGGGACACCCACAGCTTCTCTGTGCCAAAGCCTCAGCACCCCCACAGGGAAGACTTTCTTCCCAGTATTCTATGTAAATTTCCCCCCGTGAGTTTGAATCCGTTCCCCCTTGTCCTGTCATTATAATATTCAAATTGTGTGTTATGTTCCAAGTGTGTGAATTCCCTTCTATCCTTCCTTTTCCCGTGACAGCTCCTGCCTGCCATCCTGCTCAGCAATCCCAGGGGTAGTACAGATCCTCTGCAGGATCTTCCAGCCCTTTCCAAGGTGTTTGTGGCAGTCCCAAGGGCAGGATCTGGAGCACAGCCCAGCCCCAATGCCAGGGGCCAGTTCAGAGGGCTTTTCCAGCTTTAATAACTCGCTGATTCTGATTCATGTGACCCACATAACTTACTGCTAAAAGGGAACACTGAGATGTTTGTGTCCTTCCAGGGGGTGTCCTGGGCCCTCGCTACCATGGCCATGCAGATGCAGCTCGAGGCCAGCACAGACACGTCAGCAGAGGAGGAGAGCTTTGGGCCACAGCTCATATCCAGGTTGGAGGTAGGTGAGGAGTTACCTCTGGAGGAGGTTTTCCATGGGGGAAAAAAAAAAAAAAAGTGAGATGCACTCGCTGCTCTTTTTCCTAGAATGGAATCCTGTGATAGTTTGGGTTGGAAGGGACCTTAAAAGCTCATCCCATTCCATCCCCTGCCATGGGCAGGGACACTTTTCACCATCCCAGATTGCTCCAAGCCCTGTCCATTCTGGGTTTGAGCATTTCCAGGCTCTCCATCAGGGCCTCACCATCTCCACAGGGAAGAATTCCTTGCTAATATCCAACCTAAACCTTTTTCTTTAAAAGCAAGGTGAAACTGAAAACTCTGTTGCTAAATTCTTGTGTTCTGTTAAACCCAACCAAACAAAATACCCAGAAAATACCCAAAAATACCAACACATGTCATTTTTCCTCTCTCCTTCCCTCCCAGCAATGTGGCATAAATGCCAATGATGTGAAGAAGCTGGAAGAAGCTGGATTTCACACCGTGGAGGCCGTGGCTTATGCGCCAAAGAAGGAGCTGCTGAACATTAAAGGCATCAGCGAAGCCAAAGCCGACAAAATCTTGGTAAGGATGTTCTGGAACTTTAACCCAAGATATTCCACAGGTTTATTTCTGCTGGCTGGAAGTGTTGTGGTGAATTTGGAAGGTCTCCAAAGGGCAGTAAGGGTGATTAGAGGTGTGACATGGCTTGTGATGGGAAAAGGCAAAACGCACCAGGACAGGACTGGACTGAACAGGTGGGGGACAAGGGGAGGATATTTCCATAAAACACAAAAAGGGGATGTTGGAGCTTTTTCTTGGAGCAGAATTTCAGTTCAGAGGTACCAACTAGGGCAAGGTCTATGAAATGATACAGGCACCTCTCCACAAGGCAGGAAATACAATTACTGGGGGATTAACCATGGCATGAACTCTCCTGGCACTGCTCTCTTGGGTTTTCCCTCAGGCTGAGGCAGCCAAACTGGTTCCCATGGGCTTCACCACGGCCACAGAATTCCACCAGCGGCGGTCGGAGATCATCCAGATCACCACTGGCTCCAAAGAGCTGGATAAGCTGCTTCAAGGTCAGCATTTTATTATTTCTCTTTCCTGCTTAAGCTCAGTTATTGAGAGGGGGTTTTGCCATGGGTGGGATCCTTGCACAGAACCACGTAAGGCAAGTCCTGCTTGGATGAAAGACCTCTAGGACTGCTCTTGAATAATGGCTTTTATTTTAGAAGCTGCAGAAACAGCTTTTAGACCTTTTAGTCATGATGTCAAGACCCAGAGCTGTCCATTTTTGGATGTCTTTGATTTATTTAAGTCCATGATGTGTTTAGGGAAAACAAAACCAGGCATCACCATCTCCCCATTCCTCTAGGAATCTAAAAATGAAAACAAGTGATTTCAGCTCTTAAGCATCTTCAAAAACTTCTGTGAATTTCCTAACCACAGCATGAACAAACCTGATGATGACAAGCAGTTTTCCCTCTTAGCTTTGAAACTTTCAGCCAACTTCAGTGTTTAACTGAGTCTCTGTAAATGTAATATTTTATATGTGAAATAAATCCATAGGTCATAAATGTACTTTACACTTTTAAGTTTTATTAATAATTATTATTGTTATTTTCCCTTCAGGAGGAATAGAAACAGGGTCAATAACAGAATTATTTGGGGAATTCCGTACTGGGAAGACGCAGCTGTGTCACACCCTGGCTGTCACCTGTCAGGTGAGGGGTTCACCTCTTTACAATCCAATAGTCAGACCCCACAGCCTTGGGATATTTGCTAGTTTGGGCACTTTCTGTGACTTTCTAAGTGTTTTTTATTGTCTAGAGGTTGCTGTTCCATAAAATATTAGAGGCTTGGAGTTAATTTTATCATTCAGTTAACTCCCTAAACTTCCCAGCCCAAAGCTGAGCACCTGTTGTCTTGTGTAGAGTCATCCTGGAATGCTGTGGGTGGGGAGGGACCTTAAAGTCCATCCAGTTCCA
>VZUA01072900.1:16643-29261 GCA_013401035.1 Horornis vulcanius
CATTGGGATTTCCTGCATGGGCCACATGCTCAAAAGTCATGCTTAACAGACAGACCATGCTCCTAGAGAAAAAAATCCAGTCTTTCTGTCATGCTTGAATAACTGCACAGTGCAAGTTCTTGGCTCAAAGTTAATGCATTCCCTCACACAACTTGCAGCTGAGCAAGTGGACATCCACGCTCACAGTCAGGCTTTTGTATTCTCCCTGTTTAGGAGCAGTACATTGAAAAAGACCACGGTCAGCCAGTGAACACAAATGAAATGTTAGATGCACTAAACCATGCAAATGAAAAAATTACCTTCACAGTTAGTCTTTTCAATGTTGTGACCATTCTCTTGTGAGGCTTAAACTGTTTTTATGTCACTGGAGAAAGGCCAGTTTACTCCAGCTGCCTCTGTGTGGCTCTTGTGTGTTGCCAAAGTTCACACAAGGCTCCAGGAGCGCTCCGTTTTTCAGGGTTTACATCCCTTTACACAACAGCAAAGTTGAAATAAAAGGTGATGATTTTTAGTCTTCATCATTTCTCTTTATGCTGTCTAGGCAGTTTCATTCACCAGTTCACTACTACATTGCAAAAGTGAATTAAGTATTGGTTTATTAATAATTTGTTCACTGCTGATGCATTGTCTGCACATATATTGTCTAAGCAGAACTACTCCCCACTGTACACCATGAAAGAAAAAATTCAGTTGGATTTTCTAATTACTGTCTGTTAAAAAATACAATCCAGTTGTACCTTAATATAGCTTGATAGCTTTGTATAAGTTTGTCCAAATGAATTTATTACATTAAAAACCACCCATAAAGATAATGAAAAAAAAATACTGTGCCATACTAAAATTATGAAAACTAGAAGTACAAAAGTCTTGGGTTTACTGCAACCACGCCCTTGAACTGACAAAATACCTCTATCTTCGGAGTGTAAAGGTGTCATTGTCCTGAAAAAGGGCTTGAGGATGGATGAGTTTATTATGATGTTGATTAGAAAAAACCCCCTGCATTCTTAGTCTGGAACTCTTTCCAGTGTCCACAGCCAGTACTTTTCTCAGTGAGTTCATGCGGATGTAGCAAAGAATTTGTTATAGGGGAACATTTGGTTATTTGCAAGCTTTGGAATGCATGGAGAGGATGAGATGAGCATGGCATCAGTCTGTCTGTCCCACCTGATCCAGTTCCCTGTCAGTGAAAGGACTAAGTCCTTTGTAGCCACCATAGTTTTTCGAAGTACCATTCGTAGCAGCTGGGCTTGTATCCATAGGACAAATGTAGTCTGTTGATTCGTCAAACTTCTTTTTCCTCAAGTTTCCAAAATGTGAAAATCCAAGTTTCTTTGGCTAAGATAAGGAGTCAACACAAGTAGTTTTGAGTAAGACAAGTAAGGTTGTTCTTTAAACATTCAAAATCCCCTCCCCTTTTTCATTTACAGCTGTACCCTGGTCATTCAAGTACATGGATTCTGAATTAACTACATTTGTTCTCAAATTTGAGTTACAGTGGATGATAAATACGTTTATATGATGTTCCTTCTAAGAAGAGATGGAACAGATTGCATGTTTATTTTCAGGACCTGATTGAAACGGATACAAAATAGAAGGTCTGCTATCTAGAATTAAGGCAGGACTCTTAGAATTCACCTCTCCCTGCCCACGTTTGTCCCTTATTTTCTTTGTAATTCAGAGCGGAGAAGTCTGACACCGACATCTCTCCTTTTTGACAGCAGTGCCTACCCGAACTTTGGCAGTGGTGGTCAGAGGTGTGTATGCTGCTGACTCCATGATTTCTCTCTTCTCTTGTTGCGCCTCTGGCCCAATTAACACGTTAAAATTGGTGGTGAGGTGGCGGCGCAGGAGGGTCTTTTGAGGTGGGATATTCAGGAGCATGGCCAGCGAGTCACCGTTGAAGCGAGGTTCGAGAATCTGAGAAAAGGGCAGGATGTTTATTTTTTATATAAATATTTACAGGAGTAAACTACTACACTGCTTAGAGGATTTCTCACTAGGTACCTGTTCACATAGCTCACTCATGATACTGGGGTTTGGGTGGGAAATACCTGAAAGGAGCCAAGAAAAAATTCTGAGCATGATCAGGCAAATATGTTTTTATATTTATCATCAAGCCATATGTTTGGGTTGAGTAAGTTTCCTTTCAGAATTTTCTGCTCTACTCAGAGGACAAGCTTAATCTTAGTATGATTTCTACCACTGCATTTTTGCAAAAAATGTGCAGTAGTAGAATCATGGCATTTCAGAACCCTGACATTACTGAGCTGCAAACAGTTCTGAAGGTTTTGAATTTAAAAAATGTCATTCAGGGTGGTTAATTAGCATGGCTCAGTTCTGGTAAATCACTCAAACACTCAGTGATGCCTTGTCAAAAAGCAACTTTCGCACAGCACAGTTCAGGTTTCATTTCATGTGCTGCTGTCATACACTTGTGCACAGCTCAGCTTTGATTATAGCATGTTTTAGCTGTTCCTTTTTTATTTTAGTTTTCCTTTGTAAAATGAAGATGCATGGGTCAGATAAAGAGGCTCCTCAGAAGGCCTGATCACGCTGTCATATTGCGGATGTGTGTTTCTTTCTGCTTGATGAACATCAGATAAAAGATGGTTCATATTACAGCCTGCCCGTTTTTAATTGTGAAATGGTAAATTCTTACAATCAGGCCCCCGTGCACTCCGCTGCCTCGAAGGTTGGGTGCATATTCTGCCAGATCCACGGATCTGAGCCATTCCATCACCCTGTGGTTGGACCACTGCACCACGTCAGAAGGAGAGATGTTGTTCTGTTGGAGAGACCACAAAAGGTGATGACACCACAGCCTGCACTGAGTGTGCACAACTCACATCTCAGCCTCCCTCCTCTTCCTCCAAGGGCACTTGTTTTTCCCTGACTGAGGGATTGTTTCTCTTCAAGGTCCCTTTCGAGCAGTCTCTGATGAGATGGCAGACCTGGTCTAGAACTGATGAAATTCCACGTGTTGCATCAAGAAATGCAACAGCAGAGATTACAGGGATAAAAAGGGAACATTTTGACAACAGGGTTATTGACAGGGTTTAACGCTAAGACAAAACTATGCTGATCAGGTAAGGCAAAAACCTTACAGATTTTAAAAATTAGGTCAGGCAAAGACAGATTATTCTCCTGGAAGATGAATTAACTTTTTTTCCACTATGCAAATAACTTCTGAAGAGAAATGCATGAGATTCAAGTAATAACTGACATAACTACTGCTTTAGGTGCAAGTCTCTAAAAGCAATGATTCTGTTGTATCACTGTACACTGCTGACTTTCTATCCCGTTTGGCTGGGACCAGGGAATTCGTTCTTGCTTCAGTTAATTAACTTCAACATTCTTTTACCTCCTCAACTGGCCTCCTGCGGAGACAGTGGGGGTTGAAGCCGTTGATGTGCAGCACATGAATGGCACATTTAATACTCAGGTGATGCAGCTGACTGGTGACTTTCAGGAAGAGCAGGTCATTCTGTGAAGGAGAGAGACTTCTAGGTGGCACAGAACACACAACAAAACAGATACTCTTTCCATGAAGAAAGAGTTTAAATATGCTGCGTGGTTTTATATAACACTACAGTAACTGTGGTTTAGGAAAGAGGAGAGTTTATACTTTAAAGAGGGTTTGAGTTTTGTTAGGGTGGAGATTTGGCAGGAGGGGGGCAGGTTATGCTGTTTGTTTGTTGGGGTTTTTTTTTAACATTGTACCATAGCAAGACCTGGCTAAAAAATGAAGGGAGGAGTGTAACCTGTTAAGGCAAATCCAGACTTGGGCAGGAGAATGGGAAGAAAACATGGTGGCTGTGGATATGGTCAGAGCTGTACAAATCACTGGATTTTCTGCTGTTATTTTGCTGAATGTTGTTGCTAACTTGGTGTGCAGAACGAGCTCCTGAGGTTACATGTAAAACAGGTCATTTTACTTTTAATTGTGGTGTGCTACATGATATTGAAAGAAGGACTTGGCAGAAGTCAGCCCTAACATATGACTTATTTTATGGACCTTAAGAACAGATTCCATGGACTAGGCAGCACAAAGGAGTTACTACTGGCACTATTTCTGTCTTGCAAAAATTCTTTAACTGCTCACATTCAAAGGAAAATTTAAAAAGTTTTTGCTTATTCTGAAGTTAAAAATCGGTAAAATGGAGGTAAAAGAATTGTACTTACCACAGTTAAGTACTGCAACATCCTCCCATCTACTCTGGATTCATGAAACTGGTCTTTGTACTGAGGTAAGCCAATGTCATCAAGCCACCCTGCAGATATGAGAGCAGTGGGGAACCAAATCTAGTTCAGTGAGAATGAAACCCTTCTCCCCTCTTGCCTGGCTTCTTTTGAGGCAATCAGGTGGCTCATTCTACCTATTCCCCTTTCCTGGGATCAGCCTCTTGCCAGCAGCCTGAAAGCAATTCCCACCAACCAGCTTTGTCCACATGAGCCCTGTGATATTTGACATACAACATGTGATGGAGCACATCTTCTGCAGCATAATGGAGCTGTTCCTTGACTGAACCCCCCCATTTAATTCCCTGCTGTCTCACAGAGTTCCCCATGGAAGAACATACCACAAGCTGTATGTTTGGATGAGAAGAACAGCACAAAAATCCTCAATTCTTCTATGGTGAAACTTAAGTGCTTTTTAAAAGATGTTTGGTAACTGCTTAAACATGAATCAGGCTGCTCTTGTATAGAGGTGGGAGAAATTCCTTCCCAAACAATTCCATGAGAGTCCAAACACTTACGTGTCACCCAGATATGATCAAGTTGTGCAGACTTCTCATCTTGTTTTGCATTTATAGCTTTAATGGCCAAAACCAATTTCTTCCTGTGCAGTGGATGCTTTATTCCCATTTCCTGCAACAAAAACCATCAACAAAGAGTTTGCCCTGCCTCTGGCTCCTTTCCTCACGTGGGGTAACTACAAAAATCGGTACTGTGGATTTCAGAAAGGTAGAGCCAATGGTTTGGAGGGACCTGGTTCAGGATCAGCAGGGAGAGAGAAGCAGTGATTACCTTTTCCATGTCCTGAGGTGTGGCAGTTAACAGCGTGTGGCCTGACGTCAACCACTGCCGGGCAAAAATCACGTACTGGCCCAGGCCAAAGTCCTCAAGCCAGTTACAAACTCTTTCAGTGCTCCACTGAGCAAATGGGGCATTGTGGTCGCTGAAAAACACAAGAAACATTTTGAAATCTTAGAAGAAAGAATGAATGTCCGTATTGGAAAGCTCTGTGTGTGCCAGAGGCAGCACCACAGCAAATCTGTCAGTGTGCTGCTTTCTGGGGTGTCCTGGGAATTTAGTAGCCCAGGCACAGCCTTTGGCTGAACAGTTGCAGGGCAGATAAGTATTTGCCATTTTCTGTTTGAGAAGAGGGAAAAGGGAATTGCTGAATCCTCATCATTATTCAGATGAGGAGGTAATTATTCTCCTTGTACTTTAACAAGGTGAAATTTTTGACACTCCACCAAGCAGCTGGAAGAGTGCAGGCAGGGGAAATTCTCAGGATGGTTTTTGCTACCAGAGAAATTCTTTCCAGCTGTTGTGGAATTCCACGTGGACCGAAGTGCTTGGGCAAACTCCCCAAGAGGGGGGGTTTGACTGCTGGGCACCTTTAGCAGCACCAGGCTGTGCCAGGGAGGGGAGGAGCACTTACCTCTTCTGGCCTTTGGTGTCCTTGGATCGGGATAAGCGAGGTCCAGCTGTTGCCCGGAGACCGCCCCTCCGGAACTCTGCCAGGCCCAGGTCGTCTGCAGGGAAGTTACCTGACTGAGTTCTTCGTATTCTTGCAAGACAAGAGTGCCACGACAGGACTGTTAGCTGGTGACAGAGGGTGTTTGCTCTGCATGGAAACTATAGTGACAACTAACAGCTCTGCTTAGGCTCCCTGGAAACTGCAAATGTCACATTCCAGAGGCAGCTGAAGGAGTTCTAGGAAATTCAGTCTGGACCTAACTCTGGAGGGAAAAAGCAGAGCTCTGCAGAGCAGCAGTAATACTTTGATCCAATTAATAATCCAGACTTGGAAATGGCTGCTGTTGCTGAAGCAGATCAAGTGGACACAGCACAACTGTGCCCTGCTTTCTGTTCCACTTTCCCTTTTTTTTTTTTTTTTTACCTGGTGTGTTTTGTAATGAACAACTTGCTACAATTTAATTTCCATGGCTAATAAAACTGCTGGCATGCTAAATTAATAGCACTAAGATGACAGCTGTGCCTTATTTCTTTCACCAGCATGATGCTGTGAACACTCCCAACAATTTTTCCACCCCATTGTGTACATAAGGACACACCCAGGCAATCCCAGAGCTGCTTCTCTGAACCCCAAATTTTAGGTTATTCTTGCTTTAGGTAACTGTAGATTTTGCTGGGAATTGGTTTCATTCTCAGCTGAAATGCTTTGACAGTGAATTAAAAAAAAGAAAGACCTTACTTTCCCCAGATTTTCTTGATCCCTTTTGGACTCTTTCTGTTTTCTGGAGACCATGGGGATTGTGGACCTGAATCCGTTCCGGAAGAGAGAGGTGAAAGGTCATCCGAGACCACTGTGCCATCCATGTTCTCTGTTTCTCCTGGGTTAAGAACAGTGTTATAGTTACATTTTATACTAATTATTGATGAAGTTGTCATCCGGGAGGCTGATGTTTAAATGCAGGACATGATACAAAAGTACAGATACCTATAAAATTGTTCTTATATTTAAAAAACAAAAACACAACATGCTCAGAAGGTGAAAAAACAGCTGGACATTTGATACAAAAAAGTAAAATAATAAAACATTGGGTAAAGTTATTTTGTTATTTCAGTCTTTTCTATTTAATTACATTATTTGGAATGATTTAAGGTCTTCTTGCCTGTGCTTAATACCTCAACTCCTCCATCAAAATCAGTGGGAATTTTTCTAAATTCAGTGAAAACAAAATGACATCAGGAATAAGTGTCATAAAAAGAAACCCCTTGTGAATGCCACACAGCAGGAGCTATTACTTCATTTCAGTACTGCCTGTAAGGAGTTCAGTCTAGAGGGCCCAACTGGGATTAGTATTTCATAGGGAAAGGGAAGGGGAAAGGAAAGAAACAAAGGAAGCAGCAAAATGATTGTTAAAGTTGCATCTTGGGATACAGTACCTAGCACGGGTGCACTGACACTCCTGACGCGATCTTCAGTCATCCCAAGAAGCAGAAAGCCAGATGAAGAAGCAAAGAAGATACAAAACACCAGCAAAATAAAGTTACAGAAGGGCAAAGTAGTTAAGCTAAGCATTAAAAGCAGAAACAAAAAGAAAAAGAAGCAGTTATGCTCGACGTGGAAGTGAATATGCACTGGTGTGCACAAGCCCCAGGAACTCTGAACAGATCATCTTGAACAGGTAGGGATGAAAATGGATCTGTTTGGGCTTTCCTAACTATTCTTGGAAAGTTTTAGCTCTTTAAGCAGAGACTACAGAGCTCTACAAAGCCTGCAGAGTATCTGAAATGAAGCAATGGCTAAGATTACAAACTGCTCTGAAATACAGAATTAGAGGTGGAATGAATTTACTGCACATGCAAGAAACAAACCAACCTGCAGAAAAAAGTTCTCTGAACTCAGTGTATTTAAGAAGCCATTGCTTGTTTCTAGAAAAAGAACGTTTTCCTTTACAAGATCACCCACCCTTGGATAATCCTGCAGTTAAAGACACTACAGCATGGCTCATGCATTGCTTACAAAGTTGCCACCACAAAAAAGCTCTTTCAAAACCCCTAAACAACCACAACCTATTGCAACCTTGAAACTGCAGTATGCTAGCAGCTTTAGGGAGGCCTTAAAATAAACCAACTCCCACCAGAGAAAAAAAAAAATTACAGCCAAAGCAAAACAACCAACCAAACAAAAAAACCCCCCACAAAACAACAACAAAAAAAACAACCCCAGAAAATCCTGTAACTTTTAAAGTGCAGGAAGACTTCAGAATCACAAGGGATACTCTTGTGCCTGAGCTCTCAAGCTCTTTAATCCTAAAAAAAAAACCCTGGTCCTGTGCTTCAATCTTAACACCTTTTTGTCAACAAATCTGTGCTTAAGGTGCCACTGAAAATAAATTAATACAGGCTTCCACAGAAAGAACAGAAATTCCACAGAAATTAATATGAGGCTGTGGTTGTGGAATGGAAATATATTTGTAGTTCCAAAATCCACGGATATTTTTCTGCATGCAGTAAATTAACTTTTCACTAGAGGGTCCCCACAGCTAACCAATCAACAGTGCTGATAGAGGGATTTTTACCCAAAATGTTCATGGTTTTGATAGTTGTACCATAAAGTTTCAAATGGTATTATCAGGTGCAACAGAAAAAAAACCCCTCTAACTAAAACTCATCCTTCACTGCCATGAGCTATGGGAGTATTTTTGTATTTGTTTAAAAAAAAAAGAAAAAAAAAAAGGCAGTAGGACATTGCCTAAGTGAACCATGTGAACATCACAGTGCATTGTTCTAGCTACAGCAGATTCTATCCCCTGCTATGTCCCAACCCCTCTGGGAGAGGCCCAGGTACATACTCAGGCCTGGGACGCCGCTGTCATCGTTGTCACTCGTGCCACATCCATCGGGGGGGTTGTACATTCCCTGCTCTCCGTTCTCCAGGGCCCGGGGCAGCTTTCCTGGCAGCGTTTGGTACTTGCTGCCTTTCCCCACTGGCTTACTCTGTTGTTTTTAAAAGAGGGAAAAATAAAATAAATACAAAATCAAATCGCTCCCAGCATCTGCAATCCGATACACAATGTTCTTAAAGCTGAGAAAAAAGTGTGGTTCAAAATGACTCCACTCCCTGCACGTTCCTGCTTGCAGATAACTCAATTTAAACCCCTACATAAGCTGACAGTTTCCTAGCTAAGACAAAGCCTTGCTGTCCCTCGTTTGCTCCTCCCACTTCATCCACTCTGCATTACTTTAAAACATATGTTAAATATTACATGGTTTTGCCACAAGAATTTTTCTAGCTGGCTCCCTTTCCTCCAGGACAGTGTGCTCCTATTCAGTTGCCCCATTCCAACAAAATTGTTTCAAAACATTATCTTTGACAGGACAATACATTAAAAAGTCAATGAGATAACCACTGCTTTATCTGTTTTTATTCCAAGGCCTAGAGGATTCTTTGGATACACCAACTGCAGGCCAGATTGCTCAGTTCCTCAGCTCTTGCTCCTTTTTTGTCAACTGCAGGAGTACATCCTGACTTGTACCAAAAATATTGTAAGAGTAGAGAAATTTTGTCTTACATCAGCAGTGTGTATTCTGAGACTGACTGAGCTCAGCTTCATGTAACAAACTTTTTGATAAAAAGTAAAAAACCAGAAGTTTTCCCTCTCACATCTTGACCCTGTGTTTTGTTTGTCAGCACTGGAACTATGCAAACGTTTGAAGAGAAAATGAATATAAAATGCAAACCAGCCATACCATCACATCACATCACATCACACCAGAGAATTGTTAGGGAAGGTTGCAGTTAATATACCTCTTGTTCTACAACAGGCTGTGCTGGTTTTCCATCTACATACTATGGAGTTTCAGGGAGGGCAATTTCAAAGTTTTATGGAAAAAAGCAACAGACAAATGTTAGTATTAACATACATACATGGAACATCAAATACAGTCTTATTGCTATAGGGAAGGTGCTTAATGTATGGACAATACAAGGACTGTTACCTCTTAATTTCATCTCAACCCAGTATTTAGTACTAATTGTTTGTTCATTCCCTACTCTACAAAACTGCTGTTTAATTTCTGTTGTGATCAAAGGAATTTTGCTGTTTTCAGGTTCCTGGGTGGTCCTTTAGATTTACTTTGAGCAGGGAACATAACAGCTGTTTAACAGGCTGATATGAAAACAACTGACATAAAATAACACACACAACCCAGTATGGACCCAGCTGAAAGCATAAAGAAATCTGATAGAAACCGAGTGATAAAAATTCCACCCCGGTTAGGTCAGGGACACTGATGGGGTTTATTATTTTATTATTATTATTGCTGGAAGCAATGGGAACTGTAGCTTTGAGCAAGGTAGAATAACTCCAGCATAAACGTGTAGGCCCAGCCTTATGACAGCATATTGCAGAGACAAATTCAGATTTTTCATTTAAGACAAAACAGCTAAAATTTATGATGAGAAAACCTTCCTCAGTTCTTCATGGAATGAAATGTTAGTTCTGATTTGTCACATGTGTGGGACTACAATCAAACAAATGCAGCACCAATTTCATACATTCTACTTGGTCACTATCATCTCCAGCAATTAATGAAAAATAATAAAAATATTTAAGAAAAGATTTAAAAAATTTAAGAACTGGAGCAATCGCATTACTGGTAGCTGGTTTCAATAGCATTACTGGGTGTAGGTAACCTGGTATTAAACCTGACTTAGGTACAGAAAGCATCAACAGTCTCACAAAGCAGAATTACAGAAGTGTAGAAAAATGTCATTGTACATAATGACAAAACAAGACTGTGGACCACAATGTAACAAGACTTTGCAAACTGGGAATTTTTATTCTGGGATGGCATGAAAGCCTTTGGAGTGCTCCTGCTGCATTAACTAAGGCAGCATCACTGCCATCTTCAGGAATGCCATTTGTATCAGAAAGCTAATAGGGAAAACACAGTTACATGCAAGCACCCAAAAAGGAATCTTATGTGGAAATACCCAGTCCCAACATTTAGCTACTTTCAGGATTAGCTGCCTTAATATTTTTTGGTGATTTGGAAGCAAAAAAATATTTTAAAAACACTTATAAACAACATAATGACTCCTCATTATTTCTTGTATTTCACTTAAATATTTTTGTTTCTCTCAGGGCAAAAACTGAACTTGAAGGTGTGTCCACATGGGTCTGTCAACCAGCTTGGAAATGAGCTGTTTTAGGGCTCTTTCCCCACATACAGAGTTAGTGGTGGTTAAAGTTACTGTACATATAACAAAAAGAATATTTATATTTGATCTTTGTCTTTCAGTTGTGACACTAAACACCAGAAACTATGGTTACAAATAAACCAACCTTTTCCAAGCATTCGCTCTGCAAGTCTTCTAAACTACTTGACTTTTTTTTCTGTGGAACCCTTAAAAAAGGGACAGGCAAAAAAGCAGCAGTCAATACAACAGGGTTTGTTTGCATATCACCACTGTCTCACGCACAACAGCTGTATAAGTCACAATGTCTGCATGAAACACAGCTCAGAATTAAGAGATTCATTTATTTTATTATGGTTTTAGTCTGAAAATCACGGCATTGAGAACTGCAACAGATGAGGGCAGAAACAGCAACAAGGCATCCTCTGACCAGCAGTGAAAGGCAGCCAGGCCCAGTGGGCAGCTTTAGCCTTGTATCTGTAGATTATTTTAGAAGCTCTTAACAAGCACAGCAATAACTCTCTGTGAGCAATGTGCAACATTTAGGGATTTTAGAAAGGAAAATTGTTTTGCATTTTGATGAAAATTACTCATTCTTACCTATTTGTGATTTCCAAAGATTCTTCCTGCTGAGGGGTTACATTACTTGAAGGTACTGGAACGCTTCCACTTTAAATAAAAATAAATTTTGTGGTTTTAAGGACTACAGTGCATATATCTCCTGATATATAAAAAATACTTATTTATTCCTATAATTTAAACTTTAAAAACTAAGCACTGCAAACCTCCATGACAAGCACAGGTTTCACAAGTGCCCAAAACTGCAGCAAAGCCAAGAACAGTCAAGACAAGATGCCAACAGTTAAACGGTCTAAATAATACAATTTAGCATCACCCACATGAACATGAGAAAGAAAAGTCTTGCCTGATTTCCATGGCTTTGTGTGGCACTGGAGGGAGCACAGCTGGTGACAATTCTCCTGCAGAGGCCTGGGTAAGAGACAAGAGTTTCAAGCCTGTGACTCTGGTGTCTGCTGCTGAATCTACTGTGCCCATACCAAGAAATACAAAAATTTGGCCTCATCTACATTACTACAGAGAAACCAACAGCAAAAAATATCTATACAGCAGAACCTGCTTCTAGAACATCTGTACCTCTGGTTTCAGTAATTCTCCTTGAGAGTTATTCAAAAGACTCCACTTCCTTAAAGTTGCCTCAAGTTCCTCTTCACTGCCACCAGAGACAGAAGAGCCTGAAAGCATTAGAGAGTAGAAGTAGAAAGAGAGAGAAACAGGCAAAGTCTGCTCTCTGCAGTATCAGCTCAATAATCCAGAGCATCATGGCTTGTTCCTTGCTTCTTTTTGTTTATTTACTTAATGAACATTCAGAGAGAGATTTATTCTTATTCCCTATTTTGTGGGCTAAATATATTTATTCTCATTCCATATTTTTGTGTGTTAAACACAAGTTTCCATTCTGCCATGCAAGGCCTCAAAATATTGTTACTGCCTGTTAATGTGATGGTGTGTGTGGAACAAAACTGTCCTTTCAGACAGTCAAGTTTCCCAGATTAAATTCAGTGCTGAAAATTTTGGTGGCAACTTAACGTAAGGTTGTCCTAAAACCCACTCCACTTCCTAGAGTGCAAATGAGAAATGTGACAAATATTTCTTTCTTCCCCCCAGATTTTGAAGTTTAATACATAGAATTGTGTGCA
>VZUA01072906.1:0-14586 GCA_013401035.1 Horornis vulcanius
TTTTTTTTGCAGCTGGAAATTGCATAGTTTCACTCTTCAGCTACAGCACGGACAGAAACATGCTGAGCCTCTACTTCTGGCTAAACTGATCCCTGAAAAGATGCCACTTTTTAGCCTGTACGTGGGCAAAATTCATCCAGAAGGTGGATCTGATGCTGAGACGTGTGCTGATGTGCAGCCAGGCTTGCAAGGACCCAACTGCACAAGAAGGGAGCTGCCTGCTTGAGCAGGAGGCAGAAAGAACAGCCATTAGAGGGGGTTAAATGCAGCAAATAACAACAGGGCTGTTGGTAAAAAGTACAGGAGACTCTCAGGCTGGATGCCATCCCCCTTCACAGAGCTCTGGAATGAAAAGCCATCTTCTAGGGAGGGGAATAAGACACAACCCCCCCCTCAGGGGTTGACAATCTCAACACCTGGGCTGAGTATCAGCAGAGTCTGAGCACAAAACCACTGCAGAACAGCCCAGCTCCTTGAGTTTTGAGTCAGAATAGTACAGAACTGCATAAAACACAGCAGATGAGATTTGTTAGTACTGGCATTTCACACCTGCACTCAGATTTTGCAAGGACAGCAGTTCCCTGCAGATACAGGTGCAATTATAATTTTCATTCACACTGATCTTTGATTGAGACACAGATAACTCTGGAACACCTGGGAACAGCTCTGCTGACAGATCCCCCCTTGCCCTCACTTCCCCAACTCCCTCTTCTGTTTGTTATTAAAAATTTCCAGCATAAGAAACATATTTTTTAAACGCCCAAGTATGCAATATCACTCTTAAAATCTTTGCCTCATTTCACAATGTTTTTTAAAGGCATAAATAAAGCCAAATAATTTTTATGAGTCTGACAACGTGGGTTGTTTTGTTCAGTTTTAACTCCAGTGCTCAGTATCTCCTGATGAATAGTTAAGAGAACTATGCACAAACCAGATCTCATCTGCAATTTAAAGAAAACAAAAAACTCTGCTCCTCCAGCAAATAAATCATCTGAAAGCAACAGAAAAATTCTTAATACAAGCAAGTAACATTTTCAGGAATTTTTTGTGCCTCTGAACGCTTCCTTGATTTTTGGATTTTTTAATACCCAAAACAGATTATTCTTCAGTGGTTAGATACCATTATACAGCAGTTAAATAGTTTATTATGCAGCTTCTTCCAGATAGAGGTATTTCCAGAACATCTGCATGAGTAAAGCAAGAGGCTTCTTGCATAACTGCTCTAGTGGGGGGAAAAAAAAATCTCCTGAAGGCTTTTTAATATGGTCTTTCATAATTCAAGTTCTTGGGAATTCATACCAAACCAGGAACAATGGATTCATTAAATAGTTCACTTTCACCTAATGCTTTCTGCATGCTTCACTCCTGAGCTATAAAGCAGCAAGCAACCACCTTTCCATAATGCTTGTGGTCAGGGGAGAGCTTTCCATGTGAAGTCAGAGGAAAAACCCTTCCTTCTTGTGCAGGTTGTGAGCCAAAAGAAAAGTTTTATGAACTGAGGTTTGTCCTCCCACCCTGCTCAATAGCTTAGAAGTGTCTGACTAAGACAAATTCAGCAACTTGAGGATTAAAATAAAAAAATAAATTAAATAAAATGGAGAAATAAGGTTGAAGCTTCCAGAAATACGTACATCATTTCATTTTCACTTGACATGTCTTATTAAACTTTAGAAGTGGGCAAAAAGCCATATCCCTAGACCCAGCCAGAAGCAAGTTTTGAGACACAGAGAAAGATTAGCATATGCTCAGTTAAGACCTGCTTATTTATTTTGCAAATGTTTTTACTGAATTAAATAAACCCATCCCTGACCATTTTATCAACAGAAGGATTTCTGCTTCTTTAAGACAACTTCCCCCAGTTGTTTTTCTGCAGACAACAACTCAGTCTGTTGCCTGTTTCCCCAACACAGGGGAGAAGATGCATTACAACTTAGCCCTCTTTCCTCAGGAAGACTCTTCAGATCTTGAAAATATCTTCCCCACCTCTATTTCTTTTTGCCTTATTAAGGATTTAAACCTGAAGTTACATACACTGGTCTCTGAATGAATTTCCATAGGAACATCAACAGCTTCACTTCACCTTCCACACACACTTGACCAAACACTTTGTTGTGTTTAAAAAAGGTTCTTGGCCTTTCAATTTCATTATCAACTTTAAAACTCTCTCCTAACATGCTCCTGTTGCATTTCTAGTCAAGAGAAATATCAACATGCATATAATTATTATAATTATATAATTATGAAGTGTATTCAATGTTGACACTCATATTATTGATAAGCACAAGTATTCCAAGAATAAATATTCAGAAACAAGTGCTCAAGCAGCCCTAAGCTCTAAGGAACCACTGCTCCTTACCCTGATGCCCACAGGCCAGCTCAGGAGCAGCAACTGGACACAGAACACTTGTCCTATGCCAACAGGAATTAATTCACTCCTTTCCAAAGACAACCTGGATTTTATTTGTCTGTTGCATTTTAGAGAGAAAATCAAAGGGATGGGATGCTTGGAAAGTTTGGTTATGATGACCAGTTGTTTTCTGTCCTCAGAGCTGGACATGCCCCAGGATGAACACCACACACTCCCTGCACCCCTCACTTGCCAGTGAGACACTTTCACTGGCCAGGGCCCTCCTCAGCACACACCACCCTCAGCTTTGGTGCTGCACAAGCTGCAGCAGGGTCACTTCATCTCCCACCTTGCTTTATTCACATTTATTGCACTAGAACAAATGCCTTCTATAAAAAAAAAGATGCTGTAGAAAACCAAGAGATTGTAAATACTAGATTTATGATGTTTGCAATTATATTTAATAGTAATAGTGTCTTGTTTTTACAAAGCAGTTGAAATAAAAAGAAAAGGAATAGCAAGAACCCCCCTGTCTGCTGTCTAGCATCAGTAATCCTCACTGGTTTGTTTACCATTTATAAGGAATACATCATTCAAGCTGGCTTGTCACAGAGACTCTTCTGCAATAGCTGGTCTTTGGTGCAAATCCGTGGCATTTGTCAGATCACCTGTGCTTTTTCTGAAAGTGCCTCTGCCTAAATTCAAGGTGTCTGCCAGTGATAATATCCTTCCTCTCTAAATGCCTGCGTTTAGCTGGAAGGTAAATCTGCTAACATGTCTGAGGATGGTAACACCCTCATCTTAGAGAGGTAAAGTGAGCACAGATAACTAAATTTGCCAGAGAGCCCAGATCTCAGAATCCCAGGTGATTCACCTTGGCTGGAGACTAAGCAGAAGAGTGAAAATTAACTGATTATACTGAAATTGCTTCTCTCCTTACCCTCTCTAAAGAGGATCAGGGATTTTTCTGGTGTAGGGCCAGCCAATGAGTTACAATTTGGTGTAAACCAACCAAACAAAAAACTGTTTTAAGTTAACAAGTGCACTAAACCAGCCCCAAAGGAGTGCCTGTGACAGGCCAGCTGTAGGCAGTGAGACAGGGGGTAAGATCAAGCCTGCTAGTGCCAGGGGACACCAGGGACGTTAGCCTCATCCACCTGCTGAGGGGCCCCGCCGGCTGGGTCTCCAGGAGCACGTCCCTCCTCCTTCTCCAGACAGGGGGTTATAGCCTAGAACACAGAGGAGAGACCCACTCCATTAATATCCATCCTCCACAGACCTTCACCAACGCACAAGGAACACCAAAAGTAGGTGTTATTTACACCTTGCTCATACTTAGGGAAAATGAAGCATAGAAAACATCCAGACTAGAAAGGGTTTCTTTCTTTAAAAGCCATTGCAAGACACTTGTGTTTTGATTTGTTCAATTTGGATTAAATGAAATTGAAATGAATTACCATTTAATTTTTCTAAGTCTGCACTAAAGCTGTAGTGCTGCTCTGCAGGATGAATAGAGCAGTAACAGCAGCTCTTACTCTCTAAGAGTGTATCTGTCCTCCAAGAGCCCCAACAGTCAGAGACTTAAAATAATCCTTTATTCCAGTCCTGCAAGGAATACTCTGAAGGTCAAAAGGTAAATCCACTCATTAATACTGCAAAGTATTTTTTTAGAGCATTTGAAAAGCAAGCATAGCCAGTAAGGCAAATACACTTTAGCTGAACATCCTAATGCTGTAACCACGGGAAACTTCATGTCAGGAGAACACACTCACAAAGTTACAACTTGGCAAACATCTTCAATTTGTTCTGCACAAAGCAAAGAACCCAAATCCTAGCAGCACTGCTAGCCAGGGGGGGTTTCAAAGCAACCTGTTCTACTGAAACTCCCAGCATCACCTTCATCTTGGATATTTGTTTTTCTCATACCAGCCAAGTTTTGCTTTCTAGCTCAACTGAGCAGTTGAGCAGCACAGATGGTTCTTTCACTTCATGCTGATCTACCTCAGGAGAAGATCTGTGACCTCTAATTCTGTAATTGGTTACTTAAGCAAAGACTTTGCTGAGGATTAAACTAGGACAGGTAGCAGCTGGAAGGGTGCCCAAACCTGGTTCTCAGCACAGCTGACCCCTGCATTTCTCATCCCTCAGGGAGGTAAATATCCCATAACACAGCTATCAAAGATACCTGACAGCATCACACTGCCCTCATATTAAACAACCTAAGAAAATTCAATCACTGATTCCTTCAAATGTCAGGAAAAATACTCAAAGCAGAAATCCCAGCAGCTCACTGTTATTGGGGTTTAGTATGTTTAATCAAGAATCCACAGGTCTCATACATTTAATCAAGTGACTTATTCAGCACTGCACCCTCAGTGGGCCTCCTTTTCAGCCTGATTGAGCCTGTCTGGATGATCCACTCCACTATGGAAAATTGTCATTAAAATATACCCAAATTAGCACCTGCAGGTATGGCAAAGGCTGCTGTGCTGAGAGGAGAGGAAGCAGACTGCCTGCATGGCCAGTGAGCCTGGGCAGTGTGAGGCCGTAGAAAGCACTTCATCAAGATGATTCCAGCAGGTGACTTAGTTTAACAGTGAGACCTGGTGCTTTGTGAGAGTTGGTAAGAGTTTATACATCTACAGGATTTATATATGCAATAGGTTAGCATTGTGGTATGTGACAAATAAGGTCACATTTTACATAATAATTTCTTTCATCTTATGAATCTACATAATACAAAGTAAAATACCCTTTTCCTGCATTTAGTCAGTACTACAGGTGCTTTAAAGACAGACCAGGTACTAAATTATTGAACTTAAAGAATAACGGGGGAGGGATCCCAGAAATACTGTAAGAATCTGTAATTCTGACTGACAAAGATCTCAGTAAATTATGCCAAAGCATATTTGCAAAACACCTGATACATTCTTTTCCCAGGGAAAAGCCCTCCCAAAACTTCCTGCCAGTTTTTGCACAAAGGGCAGAGCAGAGCAGCTGATCAGAGATAAAGAGCTCATTTGTAAGGAACATTTTGTTTCCTCCTTGAAAAAGACAAGATGTACAGAGGCTGCAGCTGGATAAATGACCTGTTCCAAGCTCAGAGTGTCTGAAGGATTCCATACTCACCACCTCCTCTCAAAGGCTTTTTGTTGGGTTTAGATTTCGGGACTGCTGAGGCGGAGGCACCAGATTCTGCTTCTTGCTGTTCAGAAAAGCAAAAGGTTCCTCAATAAATTTCAGCTCCCTTAATCACACGAACACAGCTGTGAGCTGATTCACGTGGTTGGTACCTGATTCAGTTTCAGGTTTCCTTTGTAGCTTTTTCCTTCTTGCATACTCTCCCACATCGCGATCTTCTGCCTTCGCCTCTCCTCCTCCAGCTACGGAACAAATCCAGGATGCAGGCTTGATCTCAAAACTAAGATTTCAGAGCTAACAGAATCCCCAGAAATAGCTACAGCAGACTCATCAAACTGTATTTATCTGATGCAGTATCTCTGAGATTATGGAAGAATTTACTCTTTTTATACATCCACATCTCTTCCCCTCCTTAGGATGTACTGAGTCTGCAGCTTCTTTTGGCCACTTGATGCTTTAAAAGATTTTGAAAGTAAAACAGAACCAAGTTTAAACCCTGAGTCTATAAAAAGTACTAAGTAAAGAATATTGCCTATGACAGTAATTTAATGCACAACGTGGGTTTCTACAGAAGAAAGGACTTTTCCTTTGTTTTTAACTGCCAATATTACTGGAAGCGTCAGCTATAAACTGAGGTCTGAGTGTCTGACTGCAAAAACAAAACCAGAAGAGGTGGGATGATGATCAGAGTTATTGCTATGCTGATCACACCCATTTTCTGCACTGCCCCACTCAGCAATTTGCTGTTCCTCGTGGTCTCAAGCTGTAATTCAGACCCTTGAATTGCAGCAATGCTAAGCTACATTTCCAACACTTATATTTCCCATTAAGAGCAGAAAACACACATGTGCCATGGTACAGTTAATTTAAATGCCAGCAAAACCCCTCCAGCCATTCACTGCACACACAACCAAGCTCCTGCAGGTACAGATTTACCTGTAAAATATGAACACCAGGCCCACAGTGACTGGCACACAATTGCAATTTGCTGCTGTCTTTTACAGCAGCAAAGTGCTTGATGACAAATTTATGAGTTAAAGGAAGAAATGCTCTCTGCTTACCTGTCTTTGTTTTTCTTTGTATTTTTCTGCTTGAGCATTCAATTCCTCTTGCATTCTGAGGCGAGCTGCTGCCAAAGCTTCCTGCCTTCTTACCACCACATCAGGTTCTAGGAAATCAGGAAAGAGTTTGCAAAGCTACTCAAAGTAAACTCTAGATGGTCTCCTCAAAGAACTGTAATAAGGAAAGGCTCACATCTCTCCCTGAAGCTGTTTTGCAGAAAAAAATCACAGCTCAAGTTCAGTTTTCCAGCTAATTCTTTAGCAGTAATTTATATGCTGAATTAAACTTCATCATGTTTTACTGTTTTAAAGCAATTACTTGAACAGGATTTTAATAAGGACACAAGTGTACCTAACCATAAATTTAAACCTCACACTTCAAGGACACTTCCTTCTATTTCTGAAGGATTTGTTAGATACAAATTAATTCAGAAATATCACCCAGGCTTGGCAGGGACCATTTTTACCCAGAGAACTTCTTTTACGCAGAAGGATGAGGCAACCAGCCCACATTCACTCCTACTCCTTCTGGCAACGGGTCCTGCTGGTGTCAGTGCAGCAGTGGATCTAACACCCTCCATCAGCAGAGAAATCACTTACAAACATGACACACATCTCAAGAGACACCTGGAGGTCTCAGAAAATCCACATTGAGTCACCACTGCCCTTCATGAGTGGCCTTTGAAGGTCAAAAGGAAAATTACAACCAAAAAAAGGAAAATGTTGCTCTGTTTTCTTCCAGCAGCTGAAGCATCTCCACGTTTACTTGCCTTATTTTCTGCTACAATCCAGTGATGAATATGAAAAAGAAATGTCAGTACTTTCAGTAATTTCATTTTACAGGCAGTTTGGGCAATTGAATTGCCATTTAATTATCATCACAAAGGAACAGCAGAAGGATAAGGGCGCACAAATAAGATTTTACTGAGGCCCCATGTCCTGCCGTGCCAATGTGCCCAAGGGATGTGTGCCAGGCACTCATGGATTTGGCAGATCCACAAGCACAGCCTGTGCTTCTCAGCGGGATCGTGACTGGGTGAGGTTTACAACCTGTGCCACACTCCCAAAGATAACACAGTGTCACACCCCAAATGTACACAGTCCTGCAAGAGCAGGAACTGGGAAAGAGCAGCTGGAAGGGGATGATGAACATTAATAAAAAGTGATATTTATAGAAGTATTTTCTCCGGGATTTAGATTCGGGTGTTTTGGTTTTGTTTGGTAAGTCTAAAAGTTATTTGGTAACTGACCACACGTGCCTCCATCCCCTCAGCTCCTGCACCACCAATGAGCAGATATCCCCTGGTCTGTGATGTCCCGCTCCTTCATTCCCAAACACGTCACTTGGGGACACAGCTGTTCCTTTCTTCCTTTTAAAAACACCTCCCTTGGCCCAGCCTTTCCCGATCTCTTCAGGCTCAGGATCTGTGGGCTGAGCAGTTATTCCAAGCATCACTCTCCATTAACACCCCTCACCACCGGCTCTGTTCTGGGCTGTTCCCACCTGCAGACCTCTGTGCGGATCCGGGCGGCTCTCAGCCATCGGGGCAGGCACAAACAGCGGCCCCGGAGAGGCCGCAGCGCGTTCCGTACTCACCCTCGGCCGCCTCAGCTGCTCCGGGCCGGGCGCTCGGCCGCGCCGCCAGGCTGCGGGACACCTTCTGCACGAGGAGATACACGGCGACCACGGCCAGGAGCATGTACCAGCCATAGCTGGACAGCACCGAGCCCACTGCGACGGGGACAGGACGGGGGTGAGCGCGGGCCGCACGGCAAGGGGCCCACCCGGGCGGGGGAGCGGCGCCGGCTCCGCGCCTCGGCCCCGCCGCCCCCCGCCCTCACTCCCGGCCCCCGGNGGGCCCGCCCCGCTCCGCCAATCACCGCCCCGTCCGCCACCGCCTCACATCCGGGCCCGCCCCGCTCCGCCAATCACCGCCCCGTCCGTCGCCGCCAGGAAGCGCCGCGCCGCCGCTGGCAGAGGCCGCGGGGTGACTTGCGGCTGCGCCGGCCAATGAGAGAAGGGGGCCAGACACAAGGTAACCAATCAGAGTGCGCAGAAGCCCCTCCCACCCCGCCCCCGGGCGGGAAGCGGATGCGGCACCACCGGAGAAAAAGGGAGCGTTCGTTTATTGAACAACGAAATGCACGAGGACGGGAACGCCGGCACGGCACGGGGCAGGAAAGGGCTCCGGGGGAGGGCGGGAGAGCGGCGCGGCCCGGGCTACGATCCGTTTGGCACTGTGTCCTCTTCCATTTCTTCTTCGCCGTCCTCCGAAGGGCCTGAAATGACACGTCAGAGTTTTAGGGCAGCTGCTACAGACGTTGTTCTTTTCTCACTCCTCTGCAGAGAAATAATAATGGGAACGTTTAAAAACTCTACAGAAAGGAAAATCCAGGTAGCCCTGATGTATAAAAAAACTGGTGCTGTGGCCAGCCCTGCAGCTGAGATCCATCTCTGCAGAGCTCCCAGACTCCCTGCCATACCCACACCCCAGGCACTGATGCTCAGCACATGTCCAGAGAGCCTCTGTAATTCATCTCACTTTGCTAAATAACTAGGATGAACTTTGGAGTCATGCAGTGCAGCAAAGCACCTTGTTTGGCACCTCGCTGTGCAGGGAGTGCAGGCAACAGCCCAGGCAGATCACACGGAGCCAGGGATGTGCTCCACAGATGACAAACTCACACTCTTTCTACCCAACTCCCCACAGAGATCACATAAAGCATCAGGAAGCAGAGAAGAGGTGGATTCTGTTTAGAGAAGAGTAGCACAAGTAGAGAGTGACCTGATTTGCGCTCCCTGCCGGGGATCTGTCCCGCCTGCAGCAAACCCTTCAGCCGCTCCACCTCAGCCAAGGTCGAGGCGTTTGCTATGGCAGTCTGGGAAACAGAGAACTCAGTGAATCCTCACACACCCTGCGTCAGTCTGCTCACAATAAACACAAAACCCAGATCTCTACCAGTTAAGTGACACTTAACACCTATGAAAGTTCTACTGAATTGTAGTTCTAGAAAATTCTACAAATGACAAATCATTACCTTCCCCCTCCCTTAGAAGAACTCTTAAGATCAGGTTAACATTTCATTTAAGTTTTCAAAATACAGGTAGGTCAGAAGAAAACTTAGAGAAAAAGAACCTAAACCAGAGTCAGGACATGCTGATCTATTTTTCTGAACAGCACAAAGGAAACGTTTGTTCCATTTGGATCCATGACAGTTTTTCTCCTCCACTTTTTCTCCTGACATATTTACCTTAATTGCCTCCACATCCCCTGGGGAGGGCCCAGTTTTCTTTTTGTCAGTTGGCAGACCAGCCCCTGGATTGAAGCTTCAAAAGGAAAAAAAAAAGACCTGTTACACTTTTTGAAGAGTAGCTGCTTCTCTTAACTTGAAATGCTTCCAAACTAGGTTTGAAAGCATTTCATTCCATCAAGTGTAGTATCTTATCTTTGTTAACAAACTGATACAGTGAAGAATTGCCTCCTTCAGAAACACCAGCAACTTGTCCTCACTGTCCCATTCCCCCCCACCATTTCATCTGCTCAGAGGCAGAACTTAACTTTATTAATCAGGCAGTTGACAAAAGCTCTTCAATTTGGATGTTGTTGAACACTCAGCTGATCTGCTGCCGTTACAAAAGCAGGGTGGATAAATAAAGAGTAACTGAAAATGGTTTTTCTGTTCACATGTATTGAATGTGATATTACAACAGCCTAAAGTAAAGCCACACTAAACTGGAACTCATCTTAACAGTCAAAAGAAAAAGGTTATCTGTTGCTACTTTAAGGAAAATCACCTGTTTGTTCTAAAACTGTCACAGACCTGAATCCCTTTCCACTCACAAACTTGAGCTCAAATCCATCTATTAGAGCTTTAAATGCTAAATAAGGTCAAGACATTTTTCTATTTAGCCATGAATTTGGAAATGCTGTTGACACACATGATGTGAATTCTTACTACCAAACAGGTGGATCAAAACATATGATGTACCACTTAACAATTAAACTAAATAAATATATACTGTAATAGCTTAATTAAAGATTTTCATTTGTATTTCTTCTAACTACAGCAGATTTTGCAGTTTATTCCCTGGCAAAACAAAAGAATTAAGTTTCCAATTATCTCGGGGAAAAACCCCACCAAATACAAATGAAATAATGGCCACCTCTCTGCAGTTAAATAACAAAAATAAAATTAAAATTTCCTGCTTGTTGACTTCAGTGAATCCACCTTGACCAAGTTATCTCTTTCAGAAATATTTCTGAGATGTTTTCACCACCATCCAAAACTCGGGGTGTTTGCCAAGGCACTTGTGGCTCCCAAAGCTTTTGAGGCATCCTGCCAGCAGCTGATATTTCACTTTTCTGCCTGATACTGCACACAAAGAAAGTGGTGTTTCTGAAGGAGGATGCCAGTGTAAATTTGTTTGTTTTATCTTACGTTTTTGCTCTCCTGGCAATATCCTTTGCAAGCTGTGCACCCCGTTTGCCCTTGAACATTTTCTCTGCCTCCTGTCGCTCCTACAGCGATACCACACACACACACAAAGTTAATTTGAGAACATCACAGTTTGCAAAGCTTCTGTCTTGGCCAAGAAAGACACTTTGGCTCATCTTCATCAGTGAAATTGGTACATGGAGACCAAATGTAAGAACAAGCAGATAAACACTGCCCAAACACTCAAAGATATATCAACCTCGTGCTCTCAAAATTAAGAGCTCTTTCCCACACTCATCCCCCACCCAGAGATGAGGGCTGTGGTGTTTGCTCATTTCTTTCTCTAGAGGTGTCTCCTACCAACACCAAAGAGACAGAAAATAGTAACACTAAATAAAGGCACTAAAACTTAATTAAACATAATTCAACAGATTATATCCTTAACAGAATGAAACCATGAAAGAAAACGACAGCATTGTAGAGCCACTTACAGAGTTTCAATAAAATTTACAACTATGGCAACAAGATCACTGTTAGTGGTGAATTTTCAAGAATGCAAAAAAAAAAAAACCAAAAACCAAAAAAAAACCAACCAAAAACTACAAAAAAAAACCCCAAACCTAAATCAAAAGCAGACTTACTTTGAGCTTCACTTTTTGAAAATCCAGCACTCTGACCTGGGGAACTTTATGAATTAGATATAATCTGTAATGTTTCTTATTTGTTACAGGATTCCTTAGCACGCTGTGAAGTAAATAAAGATTATGAAGAGGCTCTTAATACAAAATATTTTAAAATATGCTTGCATTGAAATATATTAATATACTTGAAAGGCATTCATGTACTTCCTGCTGTAACAGATAACAAATAACACTGTGAAATAAGCCTAGACACAGTTCTTTGGTATTATGGTAACTACAGTAAAGCCTTGCATTTTTGCAATTCAGTAGATTTAACTGAAGGATGACATCAAGAACAACCTCAAAATAATCATAATACTCCCCATAATAACTGAAACATCACTTTTCCTATCTGGACAGTGAACTGAAAAATCACAGGACAAACTGTTTCTTTCTGTTCCTCACACCAAATGTATAATACTGAGAAGTCCTTGTTTTCATTTATTTTAAACTATTTTTTTTATCAACAGATTAAACCTTTTGGTTTTAGGTTTTTAAAGGTTAAGTTCACTTCAGCACTTGTGTATTGGTTTATACAGATGTTACATCTCATTATCCCAACAGTCTGTCAGCGATATAAAACCTCAGGCATTATTTACCAGATGTTTATGAAGAGTAGAGGAAACACTGTTTATCAATTCAGTTTTCAGACATAAAGGATCTGTCACAGCTCATAAAAAGCAGAGCATTCTAGACCAAAGCAAAGGGCCAGGCCAGCAGCAGACTTCAAACACCAGAGAAAGAGCAGCTTTTCTTTTTGGGTTTACATACCTCAGGTAAGTCAAGGATTTAATACTTGATAACGGGTCCAGTTCACCCTGGGTAAAGAGAGCACAGCAAGAAATTTTAAGCCCCTTTAGCAAAAAAATCAAATATTTGAAAACAAAGTTCCTAACGGTACCTATTTTAGAGATTAATTGAATTACTGCTATTATTTTAATAGGAAAACCACTAAGCTTTGTGACAGTTGTTCTACTGCACGATGCAAATCATGTTCATTAAAGCATGTACACCATTAACTACTGCCAAAACTGTAGGATATTACTCTAAAGAGAAAGAACCAACAATACCAAAAGCATATGGCACTACTCTCAGGAAAAACGTTAATTAGAGAGATGAAAACCACAAATTTTAAGCTTGTTTAGCTTTCTCCTGCATCACAGCTTACCAGTTCAGCAATGTTGTTGTTGGTAAGAATGAGCTCTGTGAGGCTGGGCAGAGCCTGCTCCAGGTTCTCACCTATCCGACTAAAGAACAACAGAAAAAAAAAAGTTTAAATTAGGGCAGGAATTAGCAATGGTGGAAATACACAGAGAAACACAAGAACACAGAGGATCTCTCTGTGAACAACCCAGTCTGACACTGGCAGAAGTTTGGGTGAGCATCCAAAACACTTTTCTAATAAAGCTGGCAATAAATCACTGCAAGAATATTAGATGCAACATGAAATTTAAACCCATTCCCTTGCAGGTATTCCCTTCTTCGTGTCTTTATGGTGCTGATCATTGAAATCCAAAGACCTGGCTAAATCCCAAACTCTGCATCTCATTGTCCTGCCTGAGAAACAAACACTGACTGTTGCACTGAATGAGGAAGGAAACTGAAAGAGGGCCCACACAGTGCTCAGTGCTGACTTTATTGCCTGAAACAAACACTCCTGCACCTACCCAGCAAGGAAAGACAAACACACCTCTCTCCCAAGAGCATTTTCCTTTGCCCCAGGTCCCACCAGGCCAAAACACAGCCCCTTACCAAATCCTGTTGTTATTCATGAGGAGCGTTTTCAGCCTTCGCAGCAGGGGGAATCCGTCCAGTTTGCGGATCTCATTGTCAGAGAAATCAATGGCATCAAACTGGTCTAGAGTGGCACCCAAGTTCTCAATGACAGGGATTTTATAGCCTGGAGAGAGAGGGCAGGGCAGGGATTAGATGATGCCCACAGCAGAGCAGACCAAAGCAAAGCAGAGTGCGTGGGGGCAAACCTGGATGGCCTGAGGATGCTGATAACTCTCAGATAAAACACCTCGGGATCGACTCTCCTCCACCCAGTCCCAGACCAAACTCTCCCCCTCACACCCAACAGCCCTCACGGCTTTTTCAATCCTCCTTCCTCCTCCTCAGCAAAGCCACCTTCGTGCAGAGGGCACATCCCACCACAGCACATTCCTCCCATATTTCCCCTTCTTGGTGGTTCGGACGAGAAGATCTTTAGGTTCTCTGTCAACCTAAAACATTCTAGCATTCTGTGATTCACGCCCTCACATCCCCTGCAGATCCCGAAGACACTGGGGCCTCTTTAAGCGCTCTTCCTCCCCAATCCCCGGCCACTGCACCCGCTCCAACAACCTCCCCGCAGCTTCCCCATCCTGCTCCGGCATCCCCGGCCACGGAAGGCGCCAGGCCCCATTGCAAGGTCCATCACGGACCCTTCAAGCCCCATCACAGCCTCTCCTTAGGGATCCAACACAGGCTCCATCACTGACCACCCCCAGCCCCACCACACACACACACCCGGGCCTCCGCCCTCCGCCCTCGCCCCCTTCCCAGCACAGCCCCTCTCGCCCCGCGGGGCCCGCGCACCCAGGCCGTCGAGCTCCCGGTCGCGGACGGCGTTGGTGTATTGTGCCGCCTGCTCGATCAGCTCTGCCGTGAGCTTCACCATCGCGACAAAAAGCGACAAACCGCGACACAGCGGGACGCAGCACGACACCGCACGACACACCGCGCCAGGCCCCGCCAGGCCCCGCCAGGCCGCGCCGCCGCAGGAGACCGCGCCGAGCGCCGAGCACGGGCGGGCCGGGCAGCCGAGCGCCGAGACAGCGAACGGCAGAGACCGCCCCTGCCCGCCCCGTCCGTGCATTGCCTGCTCAGGCGCTGATACAGCCCTCGACACCTCATCCCTCATTCCCTGCTCAGGGGC
>VZUA01072907.1:3636-15476 GCA_013401035.1 Horornis vulcanius
AAATCTTCATTGAGAGACTGTCAGGTACGTGACAGAAAGCTCCCGTCACTAGCTAAAGTTCACAAGCTTCACTTAGTTTTCCTTCAGGTCTTAGCATGCTGTAGGTCTAATGCCAATGGATTTTTTTATTTTTAATTTTTTTCCCTCCTTTTTTGACACTTCCAATTAGGTTTTCTTCCTGCTGGTCTCTGAGGATCATTCCCTGGAGGCAGACGTGTATCCTCACCCTATTAACTGCTTTTGAAATATTGCCACAATTGTCAGGAGCTGCACTGTTGACTGAACTGCTCCAGAGTCCATTCCTGATATCTAGTGGACATGTGCCCCTCAGAAAAGTTACTATTCCTGGGTACTCTCATCTGGAGAAAGATATTAATGTGATTTATATGAGGACAGAGCACACAAAGCATCCACAGATCACAGCATTCAGACCACAGCAGAGGGATCTGAAACTTTATATTGCTTTCAGTGGAAGCTGCAGATGGTCACCACTGACTTCTCTTAGGTGAGGTAAGAAAGCCACGTAGATTAACACATCATATGCCAAGGAGTTGCATGACACCAGAGACTTCTCCAAATGTTCCTTCAGCCTGAAGGTGTCAAGACAAACCTCAGCTCATTAATTTTTAATATGTGAGTGCTTCAGAAAATCAAGCATACCAGTGAAAATACGGTATATTCAGGCTAAGTTTTAAAAGAGTGGGTGTATGAGAAACATGATATAAGTTCAGCTGGTATCAGACCAACTGATGTCAAAAATCTCCTAATAAGAAACTGAATTTTCATTAAATGAAATTCTTATCCAGTGACTGCCACAGGCTGTAAACATAACCAGAGACCCAATTAGATTTTCTTTTCCTGTTAGTAAACTTCTATTCATGCATGAATTTCAGATAAAGCCTTTAAAACCACTACACTAAATTTGGCTAACTGAAACAGGTAAACATGAAACCACTATACGGTGCCACCTAACACTCTCACAAAACTGGTTACAAAGGAATCCTTCATGACTTACAACTATAAATACTAGGACCAATGCCACTGATTTGGCAGGAGTACCCATGTATTTCTATGTTCAATAATTACTCATTACAAGGACTGTTCCTAAGACAACACAGAATCACATCAAATAATAACAGTTTGCAGTAGCAAGCTACCCTTAATTGATCTAGAGTAGGAGTTGGTTAACTGCATTTCTGATTGTTGGCATTTTAAACATAATTCTGGTTTCTTCAAATGAATTGTTACACCTCACATAAAGCCTTTTTTTCTCCCAAGCTGGACTGCAAGGATGTGTTAATCTCATTGCAGTCAGAAGGAACAGAATTTTCCAAGAGATTTTAATCCTATAAATAATGGTTTTATCAAGACCCATACATGACTCCACAGGGAACTCTAAATATTCAGATTGGTAATAAAATCATTAGTTATTCCAAGCTATTCAGCATATTGTGGAGCCCTAAAAAGTTAATGACAGTCAGCTAAGCTACAGATGGACCAAACATTAGCCAGTTCATTGAAAATTGTGTTGAAAGTAACACTTCAGACATCGTGGGGGAACAATCCTCAGCAACAGGGCAGTATTGAAATGAGCCTTTTTGATCACTAATTTCTAATCACTGTAATAAATTTTTTTATGAGTAACAGTTAAGGTTTTTTGAATGCATAATAATGACTCCAAAAAGCCCTAACAGGAGCACAGTAATTATTAAAAGTAAAGCGAATGGTTGAGCCTCTGGATTTCAAACCTTCCAAATTTCCTAGAAAGTGGTCCAGATAACTTGAAAGTTTAAAGCAATCTTTTGCTCTGTGCTCTGCTGCCCCTGGGCACCTTGGGTGCCCTGGACACTGACCAGCCACTGCTTCCAGATACCCACTGCTTCCCACCGCCAGTGGAAGGGGGCTTGGTAGATGACAGCAAGGAGTGCTGGCGAGATCCTGCAAACATCAGCACAACTGGAATTAGCTGGGACACTGCTGTCTTGTCAGCAGCTCAGGCTCACACCAAAGGAGCCACAGGAATTGGGGGTGGCCAAATGAGGGAGGAGAAGGTCCCCTGATAGGCTTTCCTCACCTGGTAGGAACAATTCTGCATTTAAAGAAAAGAAAGAGGAAAAAAAAAAACCAACCTAAACACACACCAGAAAAGAATGAAGTCCCACTGATCTTACCAAGTAGATCATGGGCAAGAATATCCCCTTCCACAAAACACAAGAAGGGATTTTTGCTGTTGATGTGCACGACAAAACCATGTCCAGACCCTGATAGCTGTAGCAGTTCTTCCACCCCTCTAACAAATGCTTTGCTCAAGCATAACACATCCAATACAAGCTGCTACTGCAGTAGTCCTGTTAGAGTATTCTTTCAAATACCTTAAGAAACCAGTGAGGAAGTATTAGTCCCATAGCAAAAACATAGTATCAATATTTTATGTTTCTGAATTTTTCTGTAGTTCTGTATACTTTTGACAGTTTAATAAGATAAGTAAATAACATTTTATCTGCAGATATTTTGCACGTTCTTACACAGAGCTTCTTCTGTAGGAGGACACAGGGTATCTCAATGCATAGGAGGGAAAAGAGAGCTCCTTTACTTTTACATCTGCTTTCTTCAAGATTTTGGAATTTTCCTCATCAAAAATATTTTTGTCTGGTCTTCACAAGGCAAAATATTGATATCACTTTTACTTAAATGAGTGAAAGAAAAAATGTCAGTGAAATTTTTGAACACTTAGGGTTCCAGTTAGGGTTGAACACTTAAGGCTTACTTAGTATTTAACAAAAATGCCCATTAAAACTCCAGTCCCAAGACCATACAGAAGGTTTATGTCACCTCTGCCAAAACACATGTGCTAAGAATTCCATTCCAAACCAACAGATAATATTTCCATCTTTACTTTTGCATACCTCCACGTATTAATGCTTCCATTTTAACAATTAGGCCATAAAAAAACTTCCCCACTATTGTGCTAACAAGCTTCATAAGTGTAGTGACAGTGCTGCTGCTAAATTAAGTATACTTCAGGCTAATTTTACATTTTTATCACAATACTGGAGAAGTATTAGGAAGCTATTATTTTGTCAGCTTTCTCATTTAGCAAAGCAGCTTCAATTTATTAACAGTGTGGAGTGTGAATGAATCAATATGTTTCATTGGGCAATGTGTCATTTGTTAATCGGATATTGATGAGATTATTGACGCGCAGCTAATTAATCTCAAACCCTGTGCTAGCCTTCATATGTTTCCTTAATTATGCTCTTCATCTTAGTCTTCCAACTTTGGCATGCAGACGCCGGCTTGCAGACAGTGAGTGAAGTAAGCTGTCAGAGTGTTTTTTCACACATTTACAATCCCTTGGCAGCAAAATTATTTTCCTACTTGTAAATAGGTATCAAACAAATATTTAATAATATTTGCCAGAAGATTGATATTGATTTGGCAGGCAGTCACTCCAAATTAGCTTAGCAAGAGATCTTGCATCAGAAGAAGTGTGCTTAAATAGATATATCTAACGAGCATTAAATAATTATGAAACTATAAACCTGTAATCATTGGGAAGTACTAAAATTGCTTCTCTGCAGTCATTATCATTGAACTCCTGGCTAAAGAGATTCTATAACAGTGTAGTTTTCCCTTCCTGCTGAAAGAGGACAAATATATTTTGCACTATTATTTTCTTTTACCAGATGGCCAAGTTTAGCAAAAGGAAAGCTGCCTTTTTCATGAGATACAAAAGACAGGAATAATTTCACAGGGTGTGACAGGGGTCACACACCCTAATTTCATGGGGTGCCAACAGAGGTCTGGCTGAGGAGGGGGCAGGGTGGGTTAGTTCATTTTTTGAGCATCCCCTTCTGGCTGTGGGCACAGCCCTGCAGTGGGACATGAAGATTTGCCAAGAGCTGTTTTGCCGATTTCAGCTGGAGTCAGCTGAGGACACCGGCATCCCAGGCGCCACGGACAAAGAAAGCTGCAACAACACAGCTCAGTGGGGTAGCACTCAGCTAAAAACCCTTTGTGCTACCTACTCTGGCACAATAGCCTTAATGGAGATACAATTTGCATCAGGCTTATTGCTGTCATATTTTTAACCCCACAAAAACACACCCAGTGGGGCTAGGAAGCAAATAATTCCCAGTAAGGCCTCAGCTAAGTAAAACACAGTGAATCTGTGCTACTCAAGAAAGGGTCTTCTCCAAAGGGCAGAAAGGAAGATGCTGAATACATTCTGATTTATGAAAAATATCACTTAATGTGTCTACTTCACTGNGAGAGGGCAAAGGCAGTTTTTATTCCCTTATGCTATTTCATGCCTAGCTTTATTTTTAAGGAGGAAGAAGAAAAGAGATTTCATGGGTGGAGACATGGTGGACCGGAGATCCTAGTAAATTGAAAATCTGCCTGGTATGTTCTTCTCACACTAACACTTAGTTCCCCAAGTTTAGAGTCAGGCAAGAAAGTCCTTTAGATCAATTTAGCAGTGACTGGGGCAGTAATGTTTGTCCCTGCCTGCAACCACCAGGGTAACCTACCTTTGAAAATCTCCTGCTATTGCAGGGACCTAGGACACTGGTGAGAAGACCTACATTGCAGGGCACCTTACCAGCCTTTATAGCTTTCAAGAGGGGTTTGGCACAGCATCTCAGAGCTCCATACTTACAGGCACTCAGAGAAGGCATTTTCCTCTGGATTACTCATGAGCTGTGATTACCAAGGCCTCATTGGATAACTCAGACAGCTCTTTCCAGTCCCCTTCCAGGTAACCCTGAGCTTTAGGCTTCCTCCTGGCATGATAGTTTTGAGGAGGTTAGGAGAGAACAGGACTTCTGGTACCTTAAGCCATGATTTGGGGTAGAAATGGAAGGTCAATTTAACTAACAAAGAAGAGTGGGGATTTTCCAAGCCAGTTCAGAATTGGGCCTTCCAGATAGGAAAGATAACTGAAAATAAATTGTGAGGTGAAAAGAGTCTTTTAAAAACCGCAGAAATATTTCAGCACATCTCCGAAAGTTTAGACAAGAGAACCATAAATGATCCTTAGCTTTCAAAACAAAACTATTCAGGTAACATACATTCTGGAGGTGATGACTCCAGGAGAATCCATGTTACTTGTGCATGCCTCATGTAAAAGAACAAGATTACCATGTTTCAGCTAGCAATATTTCATCTTCTTTTAAAAAACAGCCTTTAACAATGCTGCCACAGAGCTCCTAGTATTTTGAAAGAAAGCCAAAAAACATACACATAAGAACTGCACAGCCCACTGTGTCTTGCAAGTTTAATCAAATCCAGTTGAATATACCGCTTATCTTATAGTACAAGGGCTCCCCCCCAAAAAAGGAAATCAATGTCAATTTTATTCCATATTTATAGAGATCCTTCTAAAGGGAATCAATGGGCTTCTAAATCTCAGATAACCAGCACTGACTTTGTCGGTAACCTTCAGCATCATAACAATATTCAGAGTTGTTCAGTTCATTTCTTTTTCAAAATGCTGACCAACAGGTTTATGTTGTGATTTATTTTAGAGAAAGCAAGAATGATAAAAACTTCATTTGATTTGACACTACAGCAATAATCGTCCTAATTGGCCTTTGTTTCTGTTTGTCATCTATAATTATTCTCTGCATAAATTATCACGTTTGACTACAGCATTTATGATCAGTGAGTTTCTTAATATGCCATTATCAAAACCTTCACAGTAACACATTTAAGCAGCAAGCTGAAAATGCAACCCAAATGTAACATGTATTTTCTTAAAATATTCTAGAAACAATTAAAGGAATAAAAATACCTATTTTTTTTCCTGAGTATCCTATATTGGCAAGTTATGATCTGTAAAGCACTCTGTTCACAAAAGAATTCACAGCATCTCAAAACAAAACAGTTAACCCTTACAACACCAAGTTAACCAGTCCATGCCAAATCTAGTCACACCATGCCCCTTCACCTTTAGAAGGAAAAGAAAAAATCCCAATGTGAAAGTAAAACAAATTTCTTAATTTTTTGTTTTAAACACAAGTTCTTCTATCAATATTCACTTCTTAGTCAAACCAAAAACCATAACATTACTTGCATATGGGAAAACTTTTCTCTACATGAAAGTGGGTGGTATTGGTGTTTCCTGTGGACGTAACAGCCCTGGGAGAGCCATCCCACCCAATTGCCCTTCCCAGCTAATTGATCTGTGGCAAAAACAACATGACTATTCCAGTGTATTGTCTATTCTGCTCCATCAGAAATCAGACATGGGATTTTATTCTAAGTCTTAAGATTCTGCCATCTATAAATGTTGTTTCACTCACAAAATATGATGATAGTTTTCAAATATCTTGCACAGTTTCTACTTTATGGGTCTAGGCTCATTTTTTCCCCAAATGCCAGTGCTTGCTTGCATCTGACTTTCTATTTGTAGAGCATTTCAAAAGAGTTGAGAGCAGTTACTTACTTTATATCTACAACACTATATACACATGACCATTCTGTATCGTGTCTAAGGAATCATTCCCTTCCTAATTCCCCATTAATGCAAAGTTATTTCTGATTCCCATCAGGGAGAAAAACAGAGGGTCTGCATTTGGCTGATGTGATTTAACACAGAGATAGGAAGCGTTCTAATAATAGGGATACACATTGCCTTCTAAACAAATAACATTTCGCATTTGATCAGGGGATTTAAGATCAGAGTCAGAAGTCAAGGCCAGTCTGTGCTTCCATTTTTACACCTGCATCGTGGTGTTGCTTATTTTTCAACAGAGCTGCTCCAAAGGTGGGGTAAGTGACAGGAGAATTGTGACCCATCTGTACGGTTTTTCTACAAACAAAGCTCTTTAATACCCATTCCCTTAATTTCCCTACATGCTGCACATTCTACCAAGTAAACCCTACATTTTCAAAGTCTATTCTACATTTTCTTAATTCTAATTAAACAAATCTTAATCTTGACTTTAATGGCTGCAATTATGATACTTCATTATGTTAAATGTTAGTTGCAACATAAGAATAAATTGTATAAACAGTTTAGCTGCAATTGCATGGAGTCTAACTGTACATTACTCATTAACAAGATGTGGGTAGCAGCAATTATAACATTTCCTCCTAATGTCCCTATTTATTGAGTCTCAGCAGCAAGCCCCCTTTTCACAACACACACTGATTGACGATAGCAGCTTTTGTACTTGTGAAGAACAGGCACAGGAACCTGCTGTGTGCCTGTAACTCAGATCGATGGAAGTACACATTAGCTCTTAGCCTCACAGGCCGGAGTTCCTGAAGGTCAAAATAGCCATCAGCAACACTGTAGGGTACAGAAATCATTTCACAAATTGTGAACAAAAACAACACAACTAGCTTTGCAGTTTGATTATTGTTTATAGATACAGCAAGCCAAAAATTAAAGCATAGCCTTGAGGCAGCGTAATTATTTACAGCTGAAGACTCATATCATTATTAGCATGCTCCTAATTGCTTGAAGTTATATCAATGTTAGCTGATTTAACACATTTTTGATAAGAGGCATGGAAATTGTTTTCTCTGCATATGGAATGTTGCATCACTTCTTTATTTTTTGAACTCTTCTCTCCTCCTCCTCTTTCTTTCAAACTAGCCCTTGTTTGCCATTGAAAAAAGCCCCACACCCATAAATTCTCCTTTATTCTGTATGTCTGTAACTATCACCGCAGTACTTTGTCATGTTTCTGTGGAACCATATATTTGAATTTAGCTGGACTAAAATCATGCCAGCTTTTGGCTTTCACTAACAATGGACTTGATAATTTCACATCAATATCAACTAACTAGAGAATAAATCACTCTTTGCTTGGGTGACACATCTTAATCTTTTGCTTTTCCCTACAGTACTTGGGCTGAAATCCAGCTGAAGGAAAGCAATGTGGAGAATCTCACGGTGTGAAGCGTCATCTGCATAAGAGCGTACCCCACAAACACCTATTTTAGGGACAGAAAAGAGTTATCCACTGCTCCATCACTGTACCCAGTTCTCCTACAGAGCTACAGAAAAGGCAAATTTAGTTTGCCACTAATAAACCAGAGCAACAAATAATTTGGGAACTTTTCATATCGATCAACCCAAAACTTGTCACTCCAGTTCGTTCCTCTCATTCCAGGAGAGCAGTCAAGCACTGACAGGGACAAAGCCCTGAGCCACAGCTGGCCAGACACCAGGGGAGGCAAGGCAATGCTGGGAAGGGCAGGAAGCCAGGACCTTCTGGGAGGCAGGCTGGGGATGCTGCTAACAAAAATGAGGAAAACTCCCCCTGCCAGCACTGAGAAAAAGGTGTATGAGTAACTCTTAATTTTAACATTTCTGATGTCAGGCACACTATTTCAACAGTGTAAATAATGCAGCACAGACTTCTTAACGAAAGTAAATAAAAATATGATCTTATTTTCCTTGTATAACTTCCTTCATGTACTTATGTAGAGCACTTCAATTTTAATCTCCATGTCAGGTATTTCTGCTTCTTGAGTCACACTGGCTGGCAACAGAAAGAGCCTCCTATTTTATGATGGGAGCCAGGGAAAAGCAGTGGGTGCTAACCATGGACCTACAGTGGTCTCCATTTCACTCTACAGTGTGGAGACCTTGGAAAAAACACTTTCCCCAGCAGAGAGAGCTCAACCCAAAATGGAGAAGCAGCAGCAGGAAGAAGGCTGGTAAGTTTTGTTTTTCTCTAGCAAAATGACTGCTGTCAGGGACTGGAGTGGCAGCAGGGGTGTGCAGAAAGGTAGAAGCAGGGTCACTTTATTTCCGTCTGTGTTATGAAGAGACCTCAGCTCCTGTGATGCAACTGGCAGGGATGCTGAAGATCCCAAGCATTTTTCCACTTCTCCCCTAAGCACAAGATAAATTATAGGTGCAGAATTTCAAAGTAATTAATCACATCCTTCCATAAATTTTGACTCTGCTACCTGAAGATTCATTTAATTGGGCTAATTGTTTTATGGAAGTGTAACAAAGAACAGGTCAAATAATTACAGACCGGGCTCTTTTAAAATAATGGTCCAACTGCTGAAATTTGCAGCATCTGGCTACTGAGTGGAGTAATGTTAGATGAATTATATATTATAGTCCAGTGAGGAAAATCTTCCATTTTTGTCTGTGAATGGGGAAATAAAAGACTGCAATAGTATGTGAAACTGTCATAACAGCTTTTCACGGTTGAGACACATTAAATTACCAGCAATCAATATCCTGAGAAAAACTTAAAAGAAATAGATTTGCCAGGAAGGAATAAAGAAGTGGAGCCAATTCTAACTGGGAGCTTTATTTTGCCCAGCACTAAAGAAGTTGTAACAGCTGCATAGATTGAAGCTGAAACAGGAAAAAAAACCCTAAACTACTGACTTCACAGGGGACTTTGGCTGTGAACAAAAGGATGCAGATTTTAGGGGTTAATATTCTCACACACAGTACTTAGAGAAACAGAAAGCAAGGGAGAAGCTTATATAGACCAAGTAAGAGAATGTCTTGAGGCTGTAGAAGACCAACTCTTTGCTATTCCTCTGTCATATATTTTAAAACTAAATGACTGCCTGCTTTTCCTCACTAGGTGCTTGGTAGTCTTGGCATCTTATAAATGGATCCTCTGCAGCCCAGCCTGATTTCCCGAGCTGACAAGTCACGGACCCTGTGATGACACATGGGTTTTCTGCTGCGTGACTTGTGTGCCTCGTAGTTCTTAACAGTTTTTGTTTTCCGAGTCTAGCTGGAGTCGCGCGGCGCTAACAGTCAAAGAGAGCTAATACAGTAAATGGAAACTGCTGTCAGTATGAACCAGATTAGTCAATCCCTATAGCACAAGTGAATTTCAGATAGCAGCTCAAGCATGACCACTATGATCACAGCCTAGTGTTTATGTATACACAGAAACAATGAAGTGGCCTGGCAATTACTGGAAATACATTCCTCAAGCTTTCAGGCTATGCCAAGCTTAAAATTGTGGTCAGCTCATGTGGGAGAAACTAGATCAACTTGGATTGCATTGCAGCAGTTGTAATTGAATTGTATATTTTGCCTTTCTATAAAACTTCCAGTGCTAAGTGCACAGCAGCCTAAACGACCGTGACATACAGTGCTTTCCATGCCTCCAAATCTCACAGGTACAGAGCTGTGCCACCTCTTCTCTTCTGCACAGCCCACCAGCACAGCCAGACACCATGCACCACCCTGGCTCTCCAAAGCCAAGAGGGAGCCAGATCCAAGCCCAAAGCAGTTGGAGCCCCTGGGATTTGCTGTGACTAGTGATGGAAAAAACACGGCTTTGGAGCAGACTCTGGTCCTGCCCCAGTCGACAGGAGCTCTGCTGTTCCCTTCAGCTGGGCTGGGGTCACAGTCTGCAAGTTTCCACAAGCAGCTGACAGTTTGGTGATTAGAGCATCTACCTACCACAGTGAAGTTTGCAAAATAAGACAAAAAATGCCAGCTTTTTTCCTTTTGCTTTTCTCCGCCCCCAACTACTCTTTCATCAATTTTCCTATTGCAAGTTCTTGGTCTTTTCCAACCATAATGGTTCTATGACTCTGGCCTTTACAGCCCCTTTCCTCTTTATCTTAGTATTTCAAGGAGTTCAACTACATTTTATATATATATGTATATATGAATGTATTTTAGATATGACATATGCATTTATTAAATCATTTCCTTGTCTCATGTACAGCACTGACTCATGGTCACTCTGGCTGCTGGCAAAGCTTGGCCACCCTCATCCTGTCCTCAGCCCAGGTGGGGTCCCAAAATACTGCACTCTGCTCTGTGAGCCACTCACTGACTCACCCCAGCCTTCCTCAAGATGTTCCACTACAGTCTGTCAGCTAATAAATGCATGTTCACCTTCATGATATTTTAATTTCTTTTACTTCTGTTGAAGATATTGCACGCTTTAAAATTTTCCTCATTTGATACGTCAAAAGATTTCTGCAGAAAGTAATTTGTCTGAGGTACAGTTTCAAAAGCATGTTTTCTATAAAAAAAGTTTTCAAGAGAATTTCTAGCTTGACACAAGTTTAGTTGGTTAAAAGTCATTTCTTTGCAGCTTCTCTACCTGCAAAGGAACAAAAAGACAGAAGCAAGCACTTCCTCACCTCTCCCTGACAGACCAAAGATAAATGCATGCAGGTATGTACAGAATGATCATATTATATGATTTTTTTAAAGTAAAATTGCATAACTCCAGACTTTTGAAGGAGCACCGACCACTTTCATTCCTGTTTTCCAAAATTCCTAAGCTGTAGTATCTATTATGTCTAGCAGTTTGCCCTGTTTCACCTATTAAATCAATCTACCTCATTTTTGTCACGAAAAATTCAATTCTGCTTCCCAGTATTCAGGCAGCACCATCCGAATGCAACAACTGGGCTGGAAAAGCCAAATAAAAGCTATAATTTAAATCATCTACTGTATAATACCAGTATTGCACTTAATACTTGGTTAGGCTTCTTTAAGACTGAAATTAATATTGGAGGGAATGGGGGAATGATGTAACTTGATCAGAAGAAAAGGGCAATATTCACCCAGACATTTTTGGACATTCCATAATGCTTTAACTGGAGTAAAGCTTTCAGTTAAATAGTTGTCTTCTCTGAAAATACATCAATATCTCTAATTACAAAGCTGTGCAGGGAAGAATGCTTAGGCTGTATACCAAAGTTGAGGAAACCTCTACTGAGGGAAGAGAAATGATATTTCAGAAGCTGACTTTTGTTGTACTCTATCATTTGGCCCACAGATCAGAACAAATAAACCATTTTCATTGAAGCTGCTTCCTCCAGCCACTTTTTCTTGCAGAAATTTGTTCTAAGGCGTTTCCTGTCAGTGCTTC
>VZUA01072921.1:12515-26148 GCA_013401035.1 Horornis vulcanius
TCACATGGGCAAATCCTTTGTCTCAGCCACAGACGTAACTTGACTGTTTCTGTAAATTTTTCCCTGGCCTCACTGTTGAGAAGCTGCTAAAAATGCCCTCCCATTCTCTCANTGAGCAAACTTTATAACTGCTTGAACTTGTGAAACATCCTGGATGACGCTGATTTCATTGAAATTGGGGAGTTTGAAACCAGGTGATCTCAGAGGCCCCTTTCAACCCAAACAAGTCAAGACAGTCAATGTGGTCATTATCCTTGTATCTCCCTCTGGTTCCTTATCTAAATGTTATCTTGTTTTTTAGAAACTGTATCACATATGGACAGGAAACCCAGACCCCCCCCCNGTAAATTTTTCCCTGGCCTCACTGTTGAGAAGCTGCTAAAAATGCCCTCCCATTCTCTCAGCATCATTCTACCTCCCAAGCCTTACACTGGTTTTAATAGGTTTGTTCCTGTTTCTTGCCTTTTTGCCATTATCACAACAGCAGCACAAAGGCCTTCTCCTGCCGCATTAAAGTCATGACAGGAAAGAGTGGATGATTTTGTTTTCAAGTCGCATTTTAACCACAAGATTTTTAGCTGTTTTGCCTGTAAAGAAGACCTGTGAGATGGTGCAACAGAATAAGCAACTACTTATTCACCAGACAGTAAATAACTATTTGTTAAGTAGAAAAATATTGTTCAAGTTTTTTTCATGCTGTGTCACCACCTAACCTACTCATCAATTATTTCATCTACCTCCCTAACTCCAAGATTTTGCCCTGCTCTTGCTATGCAGTCCTTGTCTGATGAGCTTCAGCTTCATACTGCATTTTATTCAGCAACAATTTACAGGATTTAAGCTACTGAAATCTCCTTTCAATTGCTCTGGCTTAAGAGATGTATTACTCATAATTCTTGAGAATGATATACAAACAAAGCAGTCAGACCTTGAAATGAAATCTTATATAACTTAATCTTTTAGCTCCCTGCCGGTGCACATGGCACAAAAGTCCCATCAACATGCAGGACATTATTTAGGTGAATGCTTCTTGTGATTATATTTAGCATTAGATGTTTTATGATACTTAGGAAAAGGCTGACAACACTCCTGAACTACAAAAGAAAAGCAGCCTCCTTTCTAAAGCAATACAGTATTTCAAGTCTTTATGTTACTTCAGACACTCTTACTGGCATAATAGCCCAAGCATTAAGCTCTGAACCCAACTGTGTACACATTTTATTGTATCATTTACTTACCTAACTGCATGAATCGCAGACTTACTGCATGTGAGATTTTAAATCATTGTTCCAGCCTCAACATGCACTAAAAGCCAGAAAAATGGAAAGCAAAATGTTGAGACCTTTTGTGAAGAAGTGGTATATGCTCAGCTAAAATCTCGTAAGAATATGAATAAAGAAGTGCTGTTAGATCATATATGGTCTCCAGTATGAGGGATGGTAATGGCTAATATTACACAAAACTGAAGAGAGCTTTTATAGAAATCTTAAGGTTGAAGTAAGCTGAGCTCAAGGTATTTTTCAGTATAGCTTTCACTGAGGGCCTTCTGTTATACCCAGCTGACTAACATGTTCAACCTGCCCACTATCAACTCATATCCTTTTAAAATTAAGTAAATAAGAAATATCTGTGGGAGGAAGTAACTGGAAAGGTGTTAAATTCCACTAAAAATACAGAAAGCAACAAATTCAGTGAAACATCCTGGATTCAAGCATTCTCATTCATCTGCTTAATTAACAACACTATGCTTTCAGTTAAAGCATATACTTACATGTCCAAAGATTTCAGTTTTGACAGTTAAGATTATAGTATCCCAAAATCATCCTTTCTGTAAAAGCTTCCGTTCTAGTTAAGCTTAACAGATTTATTCTAGCAAGCTGGAACATAGACTGTATTCTGTGCTTTTAAATTCTTCACATCATGTTTTTAATTTTTTTCTGTTCAGGCTAGTCTTTAAAGTTTCAAAAGCATGCAACTTATTTCTGTGCTTTTAAACCTCCGTTTCCACACAGCCCATCTGGTACCTTTTTCTTAGCCAAACAAACAAGTTCCTGGAAAATTTGAAATTCCCTTATTTACAGTAAAAACTGTGGTCATTTCCATATTCATTTGCCTACATTATCATAGAAATCCACCTGGATTGAAAATGTGCAACATACTGAGTTGAAGTGATTACTTGAAGATATTTAAATAATGCTGTGTCCTCAGGTCATTTGTAACAGATGTGATGCTTTGTAAACTGCAACATGAGAAACTATCCAAGATAAACAGCAACTACTCTTTTCAACTGAAGGAAAATATATAAAAGTTAGGCAAAGAGGATACCAAATCTGCAATAATAGAAAGGGAATAATCATTTGAGGGATTAAAGTATCAAACAACTCCACAGTAGAAAAGTAAAACCAATGCTGAATGTCATGTTTTAGTTGCCATGCATGCAATAGTCCCAAAGAAGTGAGTTAAGATGTGACCACAGCAACTAATGTTGCTGTAAGTACAAGCAAGGACTTCCATTATCTATTTTTTCTGCAGTATGAATCAATGGCATAAAAGTGCTTTTTCTGAACTGAGAATATTTATGGTACCAGGATATTGGAAAGTATTACATTTTGTATGAACATTTCAAGCCTGAACTTAAATTCAGATGAAAACTTGGGGTACTTTTGTCCTGTTGCTCACCAAAATGCCCATGCATCCTTTGTTACTTTTCCAGTACACATAGTAGTAATTTGATGTAGATTTGTAGTAGATTTGTGGTTGCTAAATCCAGCTGATTTAGCAACCAGTTCCTACAAATAGCAAATGGCTTGAATTTCTCAGAAAGATAGATGTGGTCAGGAAGGAAGCTTGCTTTAAATCACATTTAGGACTCAGATGTAGTAATATCAGTTAAATCAGATGGACATCTATACTAGATAGCATGAACAGCAGGTTTTTTCTCTTATTTCTCACCTGCTCAGGAGAGATCAGAAGAGCCATGTCTTGATGCATCATCACACCAAACATGAGAGCATTTGTGTGACCCTTTCAGCTATCAGTCCCTTTCAGCAGCGCTCAGAATAACCCCACAGATCTCTGCTCCTACTGTGAGCAGAGGAGAGGTGGTCAGTACCTTGAGAGAACACACCTTCACTTTGTCCTCACATGAGGATGGCACACCTCTGGTCCCCTCCCTCCCTACCTTCCTCCACAATTAATAGCCAACAAAACACAGGACGTGCTGACAAATCCACAAGTCTAAATCAGGAGTGGGTCAGTAAATTCTAAGTGCCCTTGAAAGTGCTTTGCATTCTACAAAAGCAGTATCTGTTTGATACAGAAAGAAGATAGCAGGAAGGTATCCTAGTCAGGGTGTCACAGCTATCTCATTTATTATTTAAAAAGTTCTCATGTGGATAACTGAGATTTTATATTTTCTGAGCAGGATCTCATGTACTCCCCCTCAATGTCTATTATTTCAAAGAGTAAAAATAACAAAACTACAGAAATGCTGAGCAGACAGCTTCTATGCATTCACACGGACATATCTTGGTTCCAGGAAGCCAAAAATGTAACAGATTTTAAAATTTAAAATTAAGTGCTGTTGGTCAGAGTCTGTCCTCAGGAAAGACAAGTCAATCAAAATAAATTCTAATGAATGAGATTATTAGTATTGCAGGGTTTAAGTGGTCTATTTCAAGACTAGTCATGTTTCATTCTCATTTTTAATGCCTTCATTCATTCCTTTCTCCTGCATTTTGTGTGGGTGTTACCAGAACAAAGAAATTAAAAAGTCCTCTCAAAAATGAGAACTCCATGGAATTATCCCTATTGTGTAGAAATCCTCAAACTTTGATTACCAATACTTGCCACACTGTCAAAAAGGAAAACATGCCTCATGTTNGATTTTTTTTTTGGGAATAAGTTTTTGTCACCATGCTCAGCGTCCAAGAAAAACAAAAAACAATTTAAGTAAATTATATCTCTAGATAGAAAATACTAAGTTCTAAATAAACAGAACTGCATTTAAATATTGCTTGTAACTAGCCTATTGTTGGCATTTTTCCAGTTGAAGCAGGGGATAACTGGCAAACCAATAGATTGCATTAGGTGGAAGTTAACAATTTTAAAAGTACATATATTTGTGTCAAGTTAATAAAATTCACTACCTCACTGGTGAGCAACTAGGAAAACTCCACGGGGGGCATGTGACAAAGCAGCCTTAAATCACACCAGGATGAAATCACGCCTTGGGTCAGAACCAGGTTTTTAGAAAATTGCTTGGGCTCTCAAAGTTGATTTGGATATCATTTAGGGCAGCACATTTGTTCTTACAAATTCACTTATGTAGAAATAATAATTTTGGTTGGTCATTTCATATCAGGGTTTTCTGATATAGAAGGAAGTTCAGTTTATGCAAGCATTTTGACCTGCTTTGTACTAATAAGCTTTGAGGGTTTACAAGTATCTAGTTTACACTTCTCATANAATAAAACAATTTAAAAAATAACTGAAAGAAATCAAAAAATGTGCTTTATCTCATCTATTCTTTTGCAGGGGAAAATTAAAAAAAAAAAGAAAAAAGAAGNCAAACCAGACACACGTATCCCCTGATAAAAGTATATACTACAGGTAGCTGTCAACTTTTTGGCCTGTTTGTTAAACTAATAGCCTGTACATAGCCAAAAAAACCCAGAAATTATATTGAGGAAGTTCAGAAGACTNTTGTACCTGCAAGTTTTAACCTGCTATTAAATCTAGTTTCAAGTTGACCACTAACAATTTAGTACTTATTAAAAATGCCTTGAGAGGCCAAAATTTAGGTGAATCTACTAATGAGTGAGAAGAATATCTCTGTTTTGTCTCACTTGTCTCTAGAGGAGATATTTCATAATTCATTCAGTTGTCAATACTGGATTCATGCCAATGTAACAGCCTAGGCACTACCTAAAAGAAATCATCTTTTTCATCATGGAAAATTATTTGACATAAATCTGGAAATAGAGTCATTTCCTTAACTTCATTGGCTTATTAGTTCCTAGTACAACTCCAAGTACTGAATAGAGGAGTGAATGTACAACAAGATCAATTAATACATTCATGCTGATCTCCACAATCATTTTTCAAAAGTGCCTAATCACCACCATAAATACAGCAGATTTTTTTATACTAGGGGATGGGTAACTTTACACATTTTTGGAACAATTAATAGAATATAATTTTCCAATAATGCAGACCTAAGGAACTATGCATTACCATGTGTGAAGAGATCCTAGTAATAAGCATGATTTCTCTGGTATACTTGGAAGCTGTAAGCTCATATAATTTTCATTTTCCATTATCAAAATTTCTAGTTCTGTCAATAATTGAGTTAAGAATGTCATTCAAGCAGTTTACATTGCAACAGTGCAGGTACAGGAGAGCCGATTTTCTCTTTACTTTTCTCATTTCATTTCCATTGCACAGAATAAATATAGAAAGCATAGATTTTCTTAGTAGTCACTTAAATTACACTTAGCTATCCATAAATATGTTTCTCTACTTAATCATCAGCAGCCTCCAAAGCCTATTGCATTAAATCAAGATAAGATTCTGCAGGACAGGACATAAAGTGTGTTTCTGTAAATGACAGGAAAGCAATGAATAATTTTCCTCCCCATAAAAAAAGGTCTTTGATTTTTTTTTTCCTGGATTCTTCCCCTTCTATGACCAGAACACTAATTTTTGCATTCTTTTACATATATTTATCCTCATGCTGTCTGGTGGAAAACCCGTAAAGAAACAGTTTGTCTGTATGATATAGCTCAAACTATGACACAGAACTTTAGGTGTTTGATTACTGAACAGGTCTTAAAGTGATTTCACAGAAAGATGCAACAGACAAAGCCCAGAGTTTCTGGCTGCTGGCGATGTAGCAGAGGATCAAAGTACTCATTCAAGGTAAGTATAATGCAGTCTGCCTTACGGGCAATAAAAGTTATGTAGCTACTCCAAGAAGCTTTAGCATCAACATAATTCATACACACATTTTGAACCCCTGTACAGCCTCAGAAGCTTTATTTGTATACAATGTTCTCACTTGCCTCAAGCTAACACAGTCAGAAGCATGTGTTTCCACATTATTTCCTTGGACTTGCTGACAATTATGCTCTTGCCTGTACTACCTATTAAAAGTAACACTGCTGTGTTACTAAAATTTGCCTCATGCAAAGTTGCCAAACCAATACATGAAATTTGCACCTTACATTTAGCATATGAAGAAATACATACAACAAAAAAGAGCCACATGCAGTGAACTGACTCAAGGCAAATGAAGTCCAAATTTTTTTCTTAAGTGGTTTAAACAGAGCATGGGTACTCTTTTCTTGCTGAAGAAACGCAGAAGCTTAGGTTAAAAAGATGTGACAAGATGTCACAGCCAAGGGATCTGTCTTGACTCATGACCTTAAATCCAGCCTCTTAGCCTCTACCTTTCTGAAGATTAACAGCAGAAAATAAGCTGTTCACTATGTAAATCAACTATTCTGTATAGTTTATTTAATACAAATATTGTCACTACCAATGCATATTTCAGATTTGTTCTAAAGCCAAGAATATCTATTTAGGTGTTGCAAATTTCTCAGAAAGTGATACAAAAATAATCAAGAAGTGAAGTTTTTTGGGGTTTATTCTAGTGAGTTCAGCACAATTCAGATGTCCCTAAGAAGCTTATATTAGAATTTGGAGCAAAGCTGCATCAATATTAATTCTGAACTATTAAACAATAATATTACATAAAACAAAGCCCTTTCCTTTTTGTTTCAGGGCTACAAAAGAGCCCTTCTTTGTTTGACCTGGAGCCACGGACATATTTCATGCATGATCAAAACTGATGCAGGAAAATAAGTCACTAAAACAGTCAAAGAAGAAAAATCCACAGCTTCTACCTCAATAGTTCCCAGTTTCCATTTTTCATCAATTGCAAGAATTTTTAATTAATTTTTAATTAATTTTTTGTACGCTTAAGCTTTTATCAAAGTTTTATACTTCAACTACAAAATGAGGAAGGTACATGGGGGTTTGTACCAAGGTATAAACAGGTAAAGGGTGGATGTTATGGTCCTGGCTAATCTTGCTTTTGAGGACCTCATTTTATTGGTTGTTAGGAACACTGCAACACAAAGACAGTGCTGCCAGGAAACCAGAAATTCTGCACACTGCGAGGACTGTGGGTTAAATCCTGGCACAGGCAGCTAATTCTGCTCATCCATCTACCTCCAAACAAAGCATGGTCAATCCTTCCTTGTCTAGGCCCGTGTGGGACTCAATTTCCCAATTTTAATACACTGAATGCAGAGCAACTACTGAACTCTCAAATAGACCATGATACAGGCTTTATGGTCTCACTCTGAGCCATTCAAGTCTCAAACACTGGCTCATTTACTTGATACTGAGACTCTGACCAGGTTCTGAAGTGTCTAGTCACAATAACAAATTTAGTTAAATTGAAGTTCAAAACTTCAAGTTTTTCCCAAATTCACATAACCATAACAGGATAGTATATGCAACTGAGCAGTAATATTTGCAAATAATAACTGAAAAAAAAAATGTTCTGTCACAAGAAGTGTTAAAATAAAGCTTCAGCTAGACTTTAAGTTTCAAATATTTTTCTAGATTACAAATCTATTTGAATTTCATGGAAACAAGCAAACAGACCCTCCTAATCTTTAAATCATCACAATAAAGCAATTTAATTATTTCATCATCACTTAACTTTCTTATATACATAATGTGAATTACTGAACTTGTCAAGTAATGTCAATCAATTATTCACAGACAATTGTGAAAGATTTTACTTAACTTGGTACATTACTTAGGTCAACAGGAAAAAAGGTTTGAGCAAGGGAACATCTTAGAGGAAAAAAAACTACTAAGTATCTCATACATAGGGATATACTGTTCAACATAAGAAGAAAGGGAATGCATGTTGTTGTTATCACGAACAGTCCTTCAGCTTGGCCTAAGACAGATACCATGATGTTGCTGAGGATACTCTAACCTACAAAAGAAATGTCACACAGCCCAGGAAGTTGTCCCTCTCACCTCAGGGCAGGCCAAAATTATCCAAATAATTCACACTGATGGATGTGTAAACTCATCTCCCACCACTTCTACTGGAAATTGTACCAGCTGGATAGAAAACCTAGTTTCATGTGTAACTAGCTTAATCCTTAAAAATTTTAACTCAGTCCTACCCTAGAAATATTTTGCTGCAATTCTAGCTTATGGCTTCTTTACCCCACAGGTGTAAGGCAACAGTAGGTCATTGCTTTCATCTTCCCAACAACACTTTACACTCATTTGAAGGCTTAAAGTCCTTCAACCTCTTCACTACTGTCTTAGGGTGACTTTATGATGCTTGTATCCCCAGTCATCCATTCTCTTTGTGCTGTATATTGAATTCTGTACCTTTAAGACTGATTCTGAGAGTGAACCAGGGAGAGAAGAAGCGCGGAGTTTGTTTTGAGGAACAGCCTGACTCCCACACATTCTCTGCTCCGGACTTCTGTTCGTTGGAGGCACAGACAGCGGTGGGAGAGAGATCTTTTTGCTTTTAGTTAGTTTTAGCTAGCTAAGGCAGAAAAGTTCCCTGGACTGTTTTATTCTTCTCTTCTTGGGACTGTCCAAATCTACTCTGGACTGAAAAAACCCAGAGGAGCACCAAGGGCTCGCACCTGCGGCCCACCAGGCCTGGACCTCCGAAGGGGCTGGGATTGACAAGAGACTGAGTGAGCTGAGCTGCACCCACGGCAAGGACTGTCTCAGTTTGCCATCTCTCTTCGGAGTGGCGAGAGGTTTTATTGTTTCATTGTTCATTTTATATTTTCATAGTATCCATTCTTGTGCTTGTAGGTATTTTGTTTGTTAAATAAATACTTTTTTCCAGTTTTCTCTGAGGAAGTTTTTCCCAGCCTGGCTGGGGGGAGGGGCCGTTTGGGTTTGCTTTCCAGAGGAGCCCCCTTCAGAGGTTTCCTCACAAATTTGCCCTAAGCCAAGACAACTACTCAAACCCCCCATTTTTTCAGTATGTCTTCATGACCTCCTCCTCATTCTTGACTTCTAATCAGTCTTTTTGCTGCTATCTGGGCAGTAACTGGTCCACTAGACTCAAAGTGTGGGACTCAGAATTGGTGGTGAAAATGAGCTCTTACAAGTGTGTGGCAAAATGCATACCAGTGGGTGGGGAGGGGTGTTTTATTCCAGATAGTGTATTTTCCTTTAGCACACCTCAGTATAAAGTTTTCTTCTGTTGAAATAGCAAGATATTGTGTATTTGTGTTGTATGTGGGTTTTGGACCAATTTATGTGGCAAATAATGCCCTTTGGTCTTTAAGATTTTTTTTTTTTCTCTTCCCAGATGGGAAGAATACAACAGCATTCTCAAACACTACCTGTGTACTACCTATGGACAAAATCACAGCTGAGCAGAATAAACTAAATAGGTGAAGGTGAGTGGCTGGTTGACACTTCAAATTGAAAACTTGCTAATAAACCAAATTGTTCTGCACAGAATCTATTCTCATAAATAGCCTGCCTCTGGTTTCACTTGGAGCCGTATGTGCTTCTCTTCACTGCATACTGTTTTCCTGCTCAGAAAGGCCTTCCACTGGCTTGTTGGCAAGCTCGTTTTCTGAGGAACATTTTAGACCTCATATGATCTTAATTTATACTAGCAAGCATCTGTGACATGCTCATCAGTATTCACCCTCTAAAACACCCTCTAAAAAAACAACATTAAAATAAATTTGTGAAGGAGTTGATAATAGATAAGGTTTTCTTACTTTACTTGTTCTGCTGTTCAATGCAACCTGCAGACGATGACTGCATGAAGCCTTTGTAGGAGGAACTCATTTCCAGGTTAAATTTTTCCTGACTCTGAGGAGGGTTGTTCCAATAAGATATATTACGACAACTACTATGAAAAATTTCTGAGTGACATCTTTGTAGTGGGCATGGACAGTGGGGCCAAATGCACTCTCAGGAGGTTCACTGATGACACTGAGCTGTTTGGTGCAGTCACCTGCTGGGGGGAAGGGAAAGGATGCCATCCAGAGGAACCTGGACAGGTTGGAGAGGTGGGCCCATGCAAATGGGCCAAGTGCAAGGTTCCACATCTGGGTTGAAGCAATCCCAGCACACCTACAGTCTGGGCAGAGAGCAGCCATGCAGAGAAAGGCTTGCAGGTTATGGTTGGTGAACAGCTCACCATGGGTTGGCAGTGAGTGCTTGCAGCCCAGAAAACCAACAAAATCCTGGGCAGCGTCCAAAGGAGCATGGCCAGCAGGTCAAAGGTGGTGTTTCTCCAGCTCTCCTTTGCTCTTGTGAGAAATCACCTGGAATACTGAGTCCAGTTCTGGTGTCTCCAACATAAGCAGGACATGGACCTTGTTGGAGCAAGTGCATGGGAGGCCACGAAGTAGCTGGAGCAACACCCCTAACACCAGAACTTGACTCAGTATTCCAGGCTGAGAAAGTCGGGGCTGTTAAGCCTGAAGAAGAGAAGGTTGTGTGGAGACTTCTTAGCACTTTCCAGTATCTGAAGGGAAGACAGAGGAGAACTCTGCATCAGGAACTGCAGTGATAAGATGAGAAAATATAAATATAATAGAAATAGAAAAGAAAGAAGAATAAATAGAAAGAAGGGAAAATAAAGTCAGATATTAGGAAGAAATTCTTTACTGTGAGAGTGGTAAGACACTGTGTTCAAGGCCTGGTTAGATAAGGCCTTGAACAGCCTGCCTTAGTGGGGGTTTGTACTAGATGATCCTTAAGGTCCCTTTCAATCCCTTAACATTTTATAATTCTATGACTTAAGTAGAAGAAAAACCCTGCAGCATTGACAATCTTGACCTCCTCTTTCCTTCCCTATGCACAGTGCTCATCTTGCCTTGCAAAATCAAGAATCTCCTCACACTTCATCTGTCCTAAAGCGGCCATCCTAAAGTGCCACATCACCCCAAAGAGCATAGTACACTCACCAGGTTTCTGAACATATTGCCCAGATCTTTTCTGACATATCAAAGCATTTTAGGAGATGGAATTCCTCTTCTCTACCAAGAATGTTTTTAGTAAACACCCAAAATGGAATTTTCATCTAGTTATGTCTTTATAATCAATTAAGATAATGGATATTTATAACTTGAAAGTCTTATTGAGAACACCACAGCCTATATATTCCCTAAATAGCTATTTCAAAACCAGAATGCTCTGTCAGACACAGGAACACCATGCCAAGACCAAAGAGTACATCCATGCCTGTGAGACAAACAGCTCCATCAGCCTACTCCATTTAATGAGTGAAGTAGAGCCTGGTGGCAGGGCCACCTGTCCTGTACTGCCCATTGGAACCAGGGCTAGAGGCTGTACACCCATAATTCTTTCCTTCATCTTTAGGAGCCTGGCTCATCAGAAAAGCCCTGAGGCTGCTCAGTGAAAATCTTAGCAACTATTTATTTCACTTAACAAAACTACGTGGCTGGTCTCTTCTGTTCATGTTTTCTTTTGCATACTGAATTTGCCCATTTTTTAAATTAAGAGTTGTTACACCAAAGGGAAAATCATCATCAACTCAATAAAAACCATGAACTCTAGCCTTTTTTAAGGCCCTTGTTTGACTGTGCTTTGCTGTTATTAGTCTGGGAATTAATACTGTCACTTCCTTAAGTTATATATGCATTATGAACATGAATAAAATTTAGGAACTAGTCCCTGGGCATTTTTGAGCAGTAGGTGAACTCTTTCAAGTAGTTAATTCTACAAAGCTTATGCTTTTGTTTGCTAGTCAGTTTACCTTTGTAAGAATAACTTATTACTTTATAGTTTACGTTAATTCACAGCAGTCAGAAAAATTATTTCCCTTTTATTTTTCATTCATTTCCTTTTTGTCCTCTAATCATATAATTGCCTGAAGAGATTAAAAGAAAATTTTGGTTTTCAGAAAATAAAGTTTCAAGTCAAGCTGAACAGATAACACATACTTTGCTCAAATCATACAGCCTAAGGCTGGGAGTATAAGAAAATTTTCCTTCAGCAATTAGCTGTCTGATTTTATTGAGAATTTAAGAGCTAGCAATTCATTCACTCCCCTGTGATGACTGCACAAACCCAGTTTACAGGTATTACCCATGCAGAAGTTAAGGAGAAATGGAAAAAGTGAAGTACAAAAGTATTCAGACTGTAACAGCCTAATTTACTTCACTAAGCATTCTCACAGGGGTTGTTTAGGGAAAGAGATCAAATTTGAATAGCTGCTCTCTCAGGTTTCCATCTGAGTTTGTCTCTAATAACCCTAAGTTGTTACTTATACATTTTAGCAATATAATTCTAACCTTTGATAGGAACTTCTCTGACACTATTTGTCTTTAGAGCAAAACTGACCACGATAACTAAACTGACATTATGTGCATTCCTGTTTTTAATCAGATTCTGAGTCCTTTATAGCCTTATCTCCAGTCAAGATGTGGCAAGTGGCATCAGACTTATTTTGCATCAATGTTAACATGTACTGTGCTCTTCACCTCAAGCCAATGTAACCCCATAAATGTAATTCACTATGCCACCAACCTGCCCTGACTTTCAAGCAGCAAGCCCATCAGTCATGTTGTCCAGGCTGAATATGACTGTAGGTCCTGAGTCTCAGTTTCAGTTTTTAGCAAACACTTTAGAAGTACTTGAAAGGAATGGTTTCTGTGTTAAGATCAGAGAACCAGTAAAGAGGTAGAAACCAGCAAAACTAAAATATTGCCCTTATTCTGTGAGAACTGTTTTGTTTCTTTGAGGTGTGTTTTATAGTTATAATTATCTTCCAGATATCCTTCATCCTTTAAAAAATGTCTTACTTTGATAAGCTCAACAATTTTTTGTTTATCGATAACAGTTCACACAGTATTTGAAGAACTATTTATATTTGACAGCCAGGAGACAGAAGAACTGTAAGACTTTGTAGTACTCTTTTCCAAGTGGTCTCTCTTATGTCAGGTAAACCACTGCAATTTTTTCCCTTATTTTTGCTTTTCAAGCACATAAAATTTGTCCTTATAATGTAGGACACATTTGTTCAAGGAAAAGTGGCAAAACACAGAAACACCAACTGAAGAACATCATGAATACTTCTGTGGTGAGTATAAATTTTTCTTCTTCCTCATTTGCTACCCATCTTCAAAACACTGAGTTTACTATCAGTTACTTTATTGCTACAAGTTTGGAGGGAATTTATTTTTTGTTACACACATCTTCATGCTGCTGAGGTGCTATTTCCATTTGGGTAAGATGGCACATTAGCTGTACCCCAGTGAGCTTATTTTGCTATCTTGGGGTGACTTTTTTACTCTTGCAGTAATTCTATCACTTACCAGTTGAGATCATTTTACAATCCAAAGTCCAGTTTAACTCTTTTGTGAGCTTTACACATTGTGTTAGGTTGCAATAAAAGATGTAACCAAAAGGATGTATTCTATCACCATATGTCAAAAACCAGGTGGGGCAGTGCTTTTTGTTTCTTCCATGACCCATCCTCATTACCCTGGGTGGGAATCTTCCTTTAATGGGTGTCTTAGGTTGCAATATGTAACCAAAAATGTTCATTCTATTTTTCCATCTGTTGAAACCGGTTGGG